>JBBPBX010007981.1:0-10970 GCA_038048925.1 Garcialebias charrua
CAGATACAAGAATACAAGTAGGATAAAATGAAAGGAGCAGAAAGAAGATGAAATCTTATTATATCTGCCCCTTATTTCACAGTTTGTTCAAACAATGATAACCTTCAAACTACATCACAAAATGAATAACTCTACTTAATTTTTCTAACTGTAATACACAAACTACATCACAAAATGAATAACTCTACTTAATTTTTCTAACTGTAATACACAAACTACATCACAAAATGAATAACTACTTAATTTTTCTAACTGTAATACACAAACACACTAAGCTACATCATATATAGTTTTTGAGCAAGTCCTTTTTGACCTTTTTCTTAAATGTATACATTGATTTTGCATTTTTAACATCACTCTCCAGAACATTCCACAGATAATAATAATAAAAGAACAATACCTCTTCTTGAACGGTTGAATCTCTCACTCATCATTAGGGCAGGGCTTTGCTCCAGGGCTTGTTGACATCAGTTTTTGTTTTTTCATAAAGTTCTGAACTTTTTGAGTGATGGGTGTTCGTAGCGAGGATCAATAACTTTAAAGCCTGCGCATAATAACAACATTCAGACTTACATTCAGATATTTAAAAACTCACAGTTTGTGTTATTGCTCTGGACTGATATGATTTACCTGATAAAAGTAGTTTAAATGCAGCTGTTGTTGTTAGCGGTGTTGCAAGCTGCTAGTTCTTCACTGCGGTGTTCACATTCCGATGACGTAGTTTCAAGCGCGTTCACGTGAGACGTGCTGTCTGCTGCAGAGCCAGTCTCTTCATGAAACAACGTCCACACAGCTTTGAATGTGCGCGCCGCTCGTCTTTTAACAAGAAACGTTCCCAAACAGGAGACCGCAGTGAGAAGCTAAAGGCTGCGCGTGCTTCGCGATAATAGCTCCGTGCTGAAACGCGCCCAGGGAATTTTGTTCCGCGGCGCATATATTAACGTTCAATGAGTGAAAAAATAACCGAAACGGTACGCAGGTGGACCGAACCGAACGTGACGTACCGAAACGGTTCGGTACACCCACTAGTACCGTTACATGCCTACTGTATAACATTTAATAAAATCAATATTGGACATGATTTTGTTGAATTTCAAGCTACAGTGTGTGTTTGTGACACACAGGAGACATACAAGTTACTGTCCCATATTACAACCATCTTGATGGGTTTTAGGTGATCAAAGCACAAAGTGCCACATCCTAAAACGGTTTACACAGCATCACTGCATTATTCACTAGATGCACTGGAAATATATAGAAGTTAGCTTGTTTGTTTATTAGAAATTACCAATGTGTGGTTGTAGTTTTTATTAGAAATTACCAATGTGTGGTTGTAGTTTTCATTCAAATGGGGTTTGACCAAAAGTTTTTTTTTTATCACTGTTGATGTTTGCATTTAAAAATTGGATGTCAATATTATTAGATGGCAATTTATTTTAGAAGCTCATCCATCCATTATCTCAGAGTTAACAATATCTTTATTTTCAAACACCCAAATGTATGAACAAGAGAGAATTTGTCGTAGTCTGTCCCCTAGTTGACTGGTGTTTTTGTGTTCCCCCCGTTCATCTTTATGGTGTTTGTTTTCACTCTGCTTCCTGTGTATCTTTCTGTTTTCTGTCACTTTCTACTCACTCCTCAAGGGCGAAATATACCTAAGCGTACATGGAGTACGCCTATACGCCACGTACGTACGCTGTGGCAAAAGCGTAGCCCCGCGTAGCCCCTCAGGGCATGTACGCGCAAAGCTTTTTTTTTTACGACCGCGGACGCTTGCGCGGTGTCTGACCATAAACTTCCCCGGCGCCGGACTGTTTTGTATGTTACACAAATGAAATAAATTCCCCTTCTTTATCGCTGATCGGGCCTTTTCTTTTGTTTTTTTGCCTAAAGTCAAGTAACCGCTTCTTCCTCCGTTCACTCGATGACTGAAATGAATGAATTCAGGTCCTACCTGGGTGCGCAATGTTTTAAATATTCCCTGGTGGACTGTGTGCTGCAGGAAAAGCGCTCCCTGTTATTATTTTTATTTCTGAGATAACTTTTTATAACATATATAGTAGAAACACCGCATCAGAACACCGCAGAAGTCTTCAGCGAGCTGCTCATGATGCATTCTCGAGGTTTCACTGAGCTGACTGAAAGCTGTCAATCATTTCAGTAGGCGTGTCAGCAAGTGACCAATCAGCGAGCTCAGTTGAGTCCCCTCCGCGCGCAGCTGCTCATATTACAACAAGGATCTGGAGCGAGAACGAGAGCGTTTGAAAGCTGATAAAAGCCGAGCTATAGCAGCGAAAACATGCGCACAAAATGCGCGCATACAGTGGCGTACTTCATGTACGCTCAAGTGTATTCCAGGCTTCAGTCTGCTTCTCCAGTCCTCCTTTCATTACTCACCCTCCCTCTGTCTTATAAAAAGCCTTCCTCTCCTCCACTTTGCGTCCGGTCATTGTTCTGTTCTGCATTTCACTGTGACGTCTCGTTCCTCCTCTGCCCGTTTACGCTGATGTCCTGTTCAGTCTTGTTCCTTATCGTGTTTGCCAGAGTAAGTTTTTCTGCCTCAACAGCCTTTTGTTTTGTTGTTTAAATAAATCTATTTTATTTAAACCCCTGCCTCATTCGCTTGCTTGCAAATGGGTCTAAAACACGAGGATCGAGACAGAATTGTGTAGATTACCTTCCAGTCAGGTGCCCCCAGTACAATTCTGTGTCATGTCTGCTTCTACACTTATAGACTATGCTTCTCCTCATAAAATGGTTTAAAAAAACTTTGCCCTAGACCCGTCCTGGTCCACCCGTCTGCCGGGATTGGGGTTCGGCTTTCATGATCACTCAATGTCGGGGTCCGGGCAATGGCCTTCTGCGAGTCAGCAGCTTGTATGATCCTCCGCGGTGACCGGCGGAGCTTGGAGCCGGGTACATGATGCCCTGCATGGCCTGAGGATGCTCTGAGGCTTAAGTGGAGAGGACCGGGGAGAGTCGGGAACCGGCGGAGCTCTCTCTGTATTTTGTCGTTGGCCACTGAGCCCAAAAAACGCCTGCACTTCAGCATTGGACCACGGTGTTGTCATTAGGGTTTTATAAATCTTTCAAATACGTCCAGCTGCTCCTCGAGTTGAGTTATTGCAAATGGCGGATCTAGTGTTGTGAAAATTTCTCAAAGCCCTTATGACGCCACCCCTTGACCAATCAGTGACCGACAGTGTTCTGGCATTACGTTTGGTGCCGGTTCAGACCGGCTGGAACCCCAGAGACAAGGGTACAGAAAAAAGGGACCAGTTCTATGAATCGTTACTAGTGGAAAAGCCTTGGAGCCGTGCCAAGTCGAGTTGAACCATGCTGTACTGTTACTAATGGAAAAGGGGTATAAGAGACAAACAAGACAACCATTCACTCTCTCACTCACACCTAGAGACAATGCTTTTGGTCTGTGGGAGGAAACCGGAGTACTCGGAGAAAACCACACATGCACAGAGAGAACATGCAAACTCCACCCAGAAAGACCCCTGACCAAGATTTGATCCAGCAAACTTCCTCTCTGAGAAGTGGCAGCTCTACCAACTGCACCACCGTGCTGCCCTTTACAAACTCCTGAAGAGTTGAATTATTTTATTATTTTTTACCTTACCTTTACCAAATACAATCTAGATCAGTGGTTCCCAAAGTGGGGTACTCGTACCCCTGGGGGTACGCAGGAGGGACTTAGGGGGTACGCGAGAAAATTTGAAAAAATAAAGTGAAAAAAGACTGAAGTGCCTTCAAATAATACACATGTATATGCTGCCATCTAGTGTTCAGCAAAATCATTGCACTGGCAAAGTAGAAGGGTGTGAAAATAGGCGTGACTCGCTGATGGGACACCTGTCGATCAAAGCAGCCTTCACTCAACTTCTTGTCGGAGCTGAGAAAAGATGGATAGATGGTTAAAAAAGAAAATATGCGAATCCAGAAAGACACCGACAGCTATCACCAGCCAGCCTACTGCAGGAGGTGAACCTGCCAGCGACAACGCTCCAAACAATTCTTCGAATAGAAGAGATACATCAAACCAAGATGTTAGCAGTGCATCTGCTAGCCCTGCTAGCCAACCTGCTAGCTGCATGGCCATGGACAGTGACGAGTGTTCGGATGTGGAGCGGGCTGGGCGGGATATGGATCCTTGTGGTGTGGGGAAGCCCGTCGCCTCGGACAGAGAAACAAAAAGGCGCAAATATGATGAAAGCTACATTGCTTTGGGATTCACATCTACTAATACAGGTAGATTTACTCAGCCACAGTGTGTTTTTCCGTTGCTACATGACTTTGTGTGTGGAAATGAACTTCCATTGAGTACGAGTGTGAAACGTGACATTACTGCACATCTTGGTGAGCTGGCTTCCCAGTTACGCCGGTACTTCCCTGAATCTGATGGATCAGATAGTTGGATACGACACCCGTTCAGCTCTATGCCCGAAGCTTTACCAACAGCAGAACAGGAGAGTCTCATTGAAATAGCAACAGATGGATCCCTAAAAGTTGAATTCAACCAGAAGCCACTGCCTGATTTCTGGATCGGACTGGTCACAGAACAGCCTGAGTTAGCCAAACGTGCTGTAAAGACTTTGATGCCCTTTGCTACAACATACTTGTGTGAAAGTGGATTCTCAGCTCTGACAAATATGAAAACAAAATACAGAGCAAGACTTTGTGTTGAAAACGATTTAAGACTCAGACTGTCTCAAATTAAACCAAACATTGCAGAGTTGTGCGCATCTTTCCAAGCACATCCTTCTCATTAAAGCTGTGGTGAGTTTAACTAAATACACTGTTGAATAACTTCGTTATCCCACCATAAGATGGTCTAGTGGCAGGGCTTTTGACCATGGATCCGAAGGTCGCGGGTTCGCGCCCCGGCCACTACCCAGCTTGGGGTGTCTATGAGTGCACACCTATTTCTCCAGCTCCCCGGGCGCTTTCGGGCTGCTCACTGCACCACCTGGTAGGTGGTTGGGTTAAATGCAGAGACGAATTTCGTCTGTGTATGGGAACATACGCAGATGACAGGAATAGACATTATTATTATATTATTATAATATTTAGCAAATTATTCATTCTACACAGGCTAAATTTTTTGATAATTCATAGACTATAAAATAAATGTGTTGCTTAGTAATACTAACATTTAAACATCATTTGGTGGTAAATAACATCAAAAAAGGCGTTCAATACAGAACAACTGGACTTTATTTGTAGCAACAAGACGTTTCGCTTTTCATCTGAGGAGCATCCGAGAAGCGAAACGTCTTGTTGCTACAAATAAAGTCCAGTTGATCTTGTATTGAACGCCTTTTTTGATTTTATCATGTCCTGGACGACTGAGAATCTTCACCAGCATGTGGTAAATAACAGTTGCATATAATTTTTATTTGATGGGTGCAGTGTTTACAAACACATTTTAAAGGCCGTGTAATTAGGGGGTACTTGGCTTGAGGTCAGATGTCTGAAGGGGTACAGAACTGAAAAAAGTTTGGGAACCACTGATCTAGATGATTAATTTGTTTGGTTTTACTGTCACAGTATAGGCTTGTTATAAGATGATCAATATTTGGGCTGGCCCCTGCAAAACTACATTTGTGACAGTCTGCAGAACGTCTCAAAACCTTTCCTTCTGTTTATTCGAGCCACAGAGGATCGATGTCTTGTCATTTGAATTTTGTACATTTTAGAGATTGGTGTATCAATTTTTTCCCTTCATCAATTCTCAATTCAGTTTTTGGAAACAGCTGTATTATGACACGTTCACAGGCTACAGCCCCAAATGTCCAGGTCTAAAACTAAAACAATATTTCAATATTTCATAAACATTTTAACAAGTTGAGAATTTTTTGTTGTAATTTCAATTAGCACATCAATATCTCAAAGGACTGCAATGAACCACAGATTATTATCCTTTAAGCTCCATAAATCCTGCATGCAAATATTGTTGATCAATTCTTGATGCCCACATCTGGTTTAGATGACAGTGACGATAGAAGAGAAAGTGAGGAGTGAGGAAAAGTTGAGTTTGTGACAACAGATGTGAGCACAATAACAAACATTATTATAGCACATTTCAAGTTTTTTTTAATACTGCACATTCCTAATTAACACTAAATGTACATTCAATGTGGATTATATGAAATATGATGCTGTCCCTCTGACAGTCTTGGTAGATTTTATATCTACTTAATTTCTCACAAATATCAATTTAAAAAAGAAATGTTGCTGAAGTCCACTTCTCATTTCATGACAGTCTGGCTCATTGCAAACACAAGACTAGAGAAATTGCATTTCCTGTGAAAATGCAGTGTGAATGCTTATTGCAGAAACAAACAGCTGAAATTAGCTAAAAAAAAAACATGCTGAAATGTAGCTGAAATGGAAGAACAAGCCTAAAGTAGCAGAAGAAAGCATAAAGAACACATATTGCTGAATTAGGTTTAAATGCAGAAATGAGCACAAAAAGGAGAAAATTAACGAAAAAGGCTGGAATTAGTAAAATAATTGCTGAAAAGTAGCTGAAAAGGCAGAAAGAAGATTAAACTACCATAAGGAAGCAGAAAGAACAGAAATGAGCTACAAAATATGGAATTAGCTGAAAATGCTAAAATTAGCATAAAAAGAGCTAAATAGCTGAAAGAGCAGCAAAAGCTTAAAATAGCAGACAAAGCTGAATGGGGCATAACAAGCTGCAATTAGCATAAATAAGTTAATTAGGCTGGATATCACATTAACATGGAAAAATGCGAATTTATTTGAAAACAGCTTCAATTAGCTAAAAATGCTAAAAAGCCTGCTGAAAACTTTGAACAAGCTTCAATTAGCAGAAAGAACGCTTGTTTGCCAATTATGTTGAAAGAAGCATAAATGAGCACAAAAAGTGTAAATTATCTGAAAAAAAAAGCTTAAATTAGTAAACAAACAGCTAAAAAGTAGCTAAAAAGGCTGGAAGAAGCTTAAATTACCAGAACAGAGTGGTGATAGCACATTTTGGCTGAATTAGGCTGAAAAAAGTTGAAATTATTGCAAAAAAATGAGGAATTAGCTGAAAAGGCTAAAATTAGCATTAAACAGATAGCTGAAATAACTGAAGGTAGCAGGAATAAGCTGAAAGGAGCGCAACAAGTGAAAAATTGGCTGAAATTATTTAATTAGTCTAAAAGTAGCAGAAATTAGCACAAAAAAATTAATTTATCTGAAAACAGCGGGACTTAGTTAAGAAATGCTAAGAAGGTAAAACAAGCTTAAATAAGTGCTTTGAGTATCTTGAGACAATATAAAGGTGCTATTTAAAAAAAGTTTATTTACCAAATTAGCAGAAGAAAGCAGAAAGAACATGTTTGCCCAATTAGGCTTAAAGAAGCAAACGGGAGCACACACACAAAAAAAGGAAATTACAGTATCTGGAAAAAGGAGACATTTCCAAATAAATAAATAAACAGCTGAAAAGTTGCTAAAAAGGCAGAACGAAACTTAAATTACCAAAAGGGAGCGGATAAAGCACGTTTGCTGAATTAGGCTGATAAAATGTGAAATGAGTGCAAAAATGGTGGAATTTGCCCCCAAAAAATGCAAAAATTAGCATAAAACAACTAAATAGTAGCTGAAATAGCAGAAAAATATTAAATTTGCATGAAAAGCTGAAAGGAGTATAACAAGATGAAAATGGCAGAAAGAAGTTAGAAGAAGCACATAAATGTTGTAGTTAAAGAAATAATCTGAAAAGGGCACAAAACAGCTGAACAAACAGCTGAAATTAGCTGAAAATAGCTGAAAAAGTTTAAATTAGCACAAGGAAGCTGAAAGAAGCTGGAGCAGAACAAAATGTGAAAGAAGCTGTAAAAGGTTGTAAAAAATCTAAAGATTTGTAGGAGATAGAAGGAGCTCAGTTCATTTTCTATGAGGAAAAATGGCAGAAAAGCTAAATATTTCAAAAAGCTAAAGTTGCACCAATACAAAAAGTCATAGCACCCTTCTCCTAACAAGCTGATATTTTTTTATTTATGATTAGGTGAAATAGCAAAAAAAAATTATGAAAGAAGAAAGATGCTTGAAAACGTACAGAAGAAAATGGATCACAATTGAGTGAACGCTTCATAAACGTTCACACAATAAAGAAAAAATGCTGCTCAAGACTTTTGCACAGCCTTTGTTTTTTTTGTGTGTGTATGTGTATGTGTCAATTGAAAACTGTATGACATTTCTTTAAAGATGACTTAGTAAAAAAAATCTAATTGTTGTGAGAATCTACAAACAAGATCTCTACAGAAGGAACGGCACAAGGGGAGCCTTCCCACCCTCACAGAGTGACGGAGGATACGCCATGGATTCTGCCATGGATTCCGTGGATTCCTGGGAGTGCTCTGTGGAGGTGAAGAATCTTGGATTATGATGGCAGCGCTTTGCTTTTTTTGGCGTTTGTGGAGCACTGGTCTATCGCAAAATGAGGGAGACTTCAGCAGGACTTAACTGCCTGGAGCACCCGATGTCTGGTCTGCGCCGTGACCTCGAGAAATCAGCTGTTTGTGAGCTTATCCAGAGGGTGAAACAGCTCACCCACGGATTTGGACTCTGGACGCTGTGGTCAACATCAGAAATCAGCTGTTTGCGAGCTTATCCAGAGGGTGAACAGATCACCCTCGGATTGGGACTCTGGTCAGCTGTGGTCAACATCTGAGGTCAGAGCTTGGATCAGTGGAAAAAGTCCCGAATTGGATTGGAACAGAATCGCCCTTACAGACTGAAGGCCACAGAAATTACAATGTGTGCCTGATGTGAAAATATTTGTTAATTCTTATCTGACTCCCTTGGAAACAGCCTTGGGAAAGGCTGGATATCTAATTTCTCCTGAGATGTGCTTACTGTGGAAAAAATAGCTGCTGTTTGTCTTGTCTGCTACCCCCCCCGGAGAACTTTTCTATGAGCGTTATCGGAGGCATCCGGAATGTATCATGGACAGATCCTCCCTGCCTCAGTCTCTCTCTCAACATGCAACATGTAACTGTCCTTATGTGCTTATAGTATGGTTTTTACTGTGTCATGCGGTGTCTTGCAGACAAAATGTGATACATTTTTTTTAATACTAATGCTGTAACCCCCATGGTTCCTTACCTTTTTTTCACACCTTTGACCTTCATCCCGAGACGGATGAGAGAGGCCGCGCTGAAGAACATGTCATGTGTTTTGAATAAGCAGCAGCTTTACATTCTCTACCCCTCTTCTGGATGACTGTGTATACATAATCACGTTGTACCTGGTGCAATGTTAATAAAAGCTCTTGTATCTTGTATAAATATTAAACATGGCCAGTTTGTGCCATCAAACCAGAACACGGTACACATTATGTGATTGTGACTTATGCTGTTTAACACTAGCAAACCCATGGGAAAAAAAAAACACTAGAACTGCAATGAGTTTGTCAAAATGACAATTCTTCCATTAGGTGTCTTGAGCCTGGGGGTGGATATCTTTGTTTGTGGGTAAACATCCCCTCCTGAGAATCTTCTCCCAGCATATCTTCTCAAACAAAGGATCCCCCTCACACAAAGAACATTCATTTACATACATCCCCCACAAATTAACCACACATTCCAACAGCATTTCCAACTTGCTTCTACAGAGAGAGAGAGTTGCTTTCACCAGAGACTTATTGCTCTGTAGGTGGGGGGGGTTCTTACAAGCTTTGATCAAAAATAATGTTACACTGAATTTTATTTTTTTATTTTTTTTCATTCAACCTTTATTTAGTCAGGTAAATCTTATTGAGCCTCGAGGCCAATGAAACACATACATTAAACAATAAACAATAGAAAAGTAGCAAAAACATCCATCCATCCATCCATCCATCCATCCATCTTCTTCCGCTTATCCGGGGTCGGGTCGCGGGGGTAGCAGCCTAAGTAGGGAGGCCCAGACTTCCCTCTCCCCAGCCACTTGGTGCAGCTCCTCCAGGGGAATCCCAAGGCGTTCCCAGGCCAGCCGAGAAACATAGTCCCTCCAGCGCGTCCTGGCTCTTCCTCTGGGTCTCCTCCCGGTGGGACATGCCCGGAACACCTCCCCAGGGAGGCGTCCAGGAGGCATCCTAACCAGATGCCCGAGCCACCTCAACTGGCTCCTCTCGATGTGGAGAAGCAGCGGCTCTACTCCAAGTCCCTCCCGGATGACTGAGCTTCTCACCCTATCTCTAAGGGAGAGTCCAGACACCCTGCGGAGAAAACTCATTTCAGCCGCTTGTATCCGAGATCTTGTTCTTTCGGTCATAACCCAAAGCTCATGACCATAGATGAGGGTGGGAACGTAGATCGATCGGTAAATTGAGAGCTTTGCCTTTTGACTCAGCTCTCTCTTCACCACGACAGACCGGTACAGCGCCCGCTTCACTACGGACACTGCACCTATCCGCCTATCGATCTCACGCTCCAGTTTTCCCTCATTCGTGAACAAGATCCCGAGATACGTAAACTCCTCCACTTGGGGCAGGACCTCCTCCCCGACCCGGAGAGGGCATGCTACCCTTTTCCGGCTCAAGACCATGGCCTCGGATTTGGAGGAACTGATCCTCATCCCGGCCGTATCACACTCGGCTGCAAACCGCTCCAGTGAAAATTGTAAATCACGAACTGATGAAGCCAGTAGGACCACATCATCTGCAAAAAACAGAGAAGCGATTCTAAGGTCACCAAAACAAATCCTCTCAACACCTTGGCTGCGCCTAGAAATTCTGTCCATAAAAGTTATGAACAGAATCGGTGACAAAGGGCAACCTTGGCGGAGTCCAACTTTTACCGGAAACGAGCCTGACTTACTGCCGGCAATGCGGACCAAGCTATTTATATATATATATATATATATATATATATATATATATATATATATATATATATATATATATATATATATATATATATATATATATATATATATATATATATATATATATATATATATATATA
>JBBPBX010007981.1:24811-50157 GCA_038048925.1 Garcialebias charrua
CACACCCATGGGTTTTAGTGAATTCTGATACCTGATCCAGGTTTTTACCTGTATTAGTAGGGTCATCTGAAGGACAAAATACATAATCACACATTTATACTATTTTCTAATTTCTAAATGTAACACAAATGCACGTTACTGTAGCTATAACCAGATGTATATACATCTGGCTGTACCGGTAGCTACAGTAAATGCACTTTGCGCTGTAGCTACAACCAGATGTGTTCAACTCAACATGAGAGGCTGTAGGGGCAACTTGCTTCCATAAATGAAATTAGCTGATCAGTGGATTAAATATCCTGATGCATGCTCAATAATCCAGGTAAATAAATCTTAAAACAGTGGATTAAATCAGTTTTTGTTTGTTTGTCATTACCTCACTCTCCACAACAAGTATGTCAAAGCCAGTGCGGAAGTAGACTTCACAGTACTTGTCCACAGCTTGTGGACGGGATCCCAGCCACGGCAGCATCAACAGCAGAGGTCTGGGATCCTGACAGGTCTGGCTTCCTGCTCCTGCTGGAGATGTTAATTCATTCCCGTAAAAAGTGACGTTCTTGCACAGGCGATGTGCAGTGATACCTCTGCTCACAGCCATTCTGGCCAACATGCTGGTCACTTCCGGGCCGGTCTGTGAATTATTAAACCGATAAAGTCCGTCTGCAGGGAATAAAAAAAAACATCTTTACCAAATCATGCAGCTTGTGCTAGCAGAGCTAACTAGCTGTACTGTAGTTAGAAAACTGATTTACAGATTTCGCACGAGTAAACGCTAAATGTTGACAGTTACAAATGAGCAAATCGTTACATTCGGGTGACTTACTAACCTGTTGACAGAAATTATCCGCTCTAATTATTTTGGAAAATTCCTCCGAGTCATATCGGTACAAACAGCACACGTCTGAAAGTTAAACTGTACTCAGAAAATCCCCCTCTTCTTCTTCTCCTTTCTACAACCGTTAGAGTAGAGAACCAGTCTAGGGGTTCAGTTAGCGACACCTGCTGGACAAAGTTGTGTAGTGCAGCTTTATTTTCTCCGTTGTTGTTGTTTTTTTTTATAAACAACTTTGGCGTCCAAAGTGTTGCACGGGGGCCATTTGTGGCATTTTGTGCGGCCCTCGCCTGCAAATAAAGAATGTTATAATTCTGACCCGCTTAAGGTCGCTGCAGATGTAGACCTAAAGATTTAATGCTGATACTTTTTTAATATAATTTTTAGGTTTAACAGCCAAACAGATGAAAATAATCATCGCACAAAGAGCAAATTTATGTAGGCTACAATTTAAACATAATGAATCCCTCTATCCTACAACAAAACTTTAATGAAATGATAAAAAGTAGAATTTTGGATAATAATTCATAAAACTTGACTAAATATAACAAGTGTTTTCAAATACTGTAAATTACTTTCAGTTGATCAAATTGATCTGCTGCCATCACCCCATCATCAAGAAACCAGGTCTTGACTTCACCAACTTCAATAATCTTCGTCAGATCCAATCTGCCCTTCATCTCCAAGATCCTTGAAAAAACTGTTGCTAGTCAACTTCACTCTCACCTGTCCAACAACAACATTTATGAAGAGTTTCAATCTGGATTTCGCCCCCACCATAGCACCGAAACAGCTCTTGTAAAAATTACTAACGACATTCTTCTTGCTGCTGACTCTGGTCTTCTGTCCATCCTCATTCTTCTTGATCTAAGCTCTGCCTTCGACACCATCTGTCATTCTATCCTCCTCAACAACCTCCATTGGCATCTCAGGTACCCCATTAGACTGGTTCAACTCCTATCTCTCTGACTGCACTCAATTCATTCAGCTTAAATCCTTCCGTTCCCAGTCTTCCCCTGTCTCCACGGGTGTCCCCCAAGGCGCTGTTCTAGGACCCCTCCTCTTCATCATTTACCTCCTTCCTCTAGGTCACATCTTCCGCAAATATGGCATCCATTTCCACTGTTATGCTGATGACACACAGCTCTACTTGTCATCAAAACTATAAATAAAATAAAATACCCAAAATCTGGAAATCAGCTTTTGTTCTCCCTCTGCTAAAAGGGGGTGAACCAACAAATGTCAACAACTACAGACCAATTTCAAAATTATGCATTCTTGCCAAACTGTTCGAAAGACTTGTCTGTGATCAGCTAACTGATTTCCTACAAGCAAACCATATTCTATCACAATTCCAGTCAGGATTCAGAAAACAACACAGCACCGTCACTACAGTTCTCAAAGTATTAAATGACATCATACATGCCCTGGACTGCAAACAATACTGTGTTGCCCTATTTATAGACCTGTCCAAGGCATTTGATACAGTTGATCACAGACTATTGACAAACATCCTGGAACACTCTGGTCTATCAAAACTTGCAGTCTCCTGGTTCACCAACTACCTAACTGACAGAACACAGTCTGTTCATGTAGCCGGATCCTCCTCTACTTTCTTAGATGTTGTGAAAGGGGTGCCACAGGGTTCTGTCTTGGGTCCCATTCTTTTCTCCCTATACATAAACGATCTTTGCAGTGATCTGTCAAATGCCTCCCACCATTATTACGCAGATGACACCATCATCTATTGCTGTTCTTCCTCCCTCAGCCAAGCTTTCACCTCTCTTCAGGACGCTTTTAATATTATTCAGTCACGGCTGCAAAAACTTAGACTGGTCCTAAATGCCGACAAAAGCAAGTGCATGGTTCTTGCCAACAGAAAGCAGCAACCAGAGAACCCACCTCAAATTGGAACCCAAGAGGGAAAACAAATAGAAATGGTCTCCACCTACAAATATCTAGGTTTCAACATTGACACTGAACTGTCTTTTAAAACCCACATCTCCAAAATGGCCACTAAACTGAAACTGAAGCTAGGTTTCTTCTTCAGAAACAAATCCTGCTTCTCATGCAAAGCCAGGAGAACATTAGTAGCTGCAACATTCATGCCAATACTAGACTATGGTGACGTGCTGTACATGAGTGCTGCATCAAAATACCTACAGTCCTTAGACTCCATTTACCACGGTGCCCTTCGGTTCATTACTGACTCCAGTTATCGCACTCATCACTGTGAGCTTTACGTAAAATCTGGCTGGTCATCTCTCAGCACTCGCAGATACACTCACTGGATATCCTTCATCTACAAGACCCTCCTAAACCTAGTCCCGTCATACCTCACCTCCTTAATACAAACATCACACAGTCATTACTCCCTGCGCTCTAACGATTTAGTCCTCCTGTCAGTTCCTCCTGTCAGAACTGAACTAGGAAAAAGAGCGTTCAGCTTCGCCGTCCCCTCAGCCTGGAACAACTTACAGAAAGATCTGAAACTATCAACATTCATCTCTCCTGGATCCTTTATGTCAACCGTAGTAGAAAATGTCATCAAGAAACTTGACCATTGCAGATGTTTCTAACCATTACTTATCCAATATACATGTCATTGTTGATTTTTTTAACTTTATTTACCCAACCGAGGTCTGTCTGCTTGTTTTGTATATAATGTATATAGAAATCTGTCATATCCTGTTGGTTTTGAACTGTCAACATCTGTTTACTGTGATTGTAGTTTTCTTTATTTTCTTTTGATAAGTGCAAATGCCTATTGCCAATGTGACGTGTGCTGCTGACCACTTGACCAGGTCACCCTTGTAAAAGAGATCTCGATCTCAACGGGCTCTACCTGGTTAAATAAAGGTGATTGATTGATTGAAAACCTAACTCCACCCACCCACCCTCCATCCTCACCGACTGTCTCAATGAGCTAAATCATTGGTTTTCTAACAATTTCCTTCAACTAAACAGTAACAAAACAGAAATCATTCTTGTTGGTACCAAAAACTCTATTTCAAAATCAGAACATCTTCTCGTCCCCCTTAACAACTCTCTGCTATCCCCCTCCCCTCAGGTCAAGAGTCTCTGTGTCATCCTCGACACCACTCTCTCCTTCACTTCACACATCAACAATATTACTCGGTCTGCCTATTTCCACCTCCGTAATATTAACCGTCTCCGTCCTTCTCTCACACCCCGCTCCACAGCCATCCTGGTGCACAGTCTTGTGACTTCCCGTATCGATTACTGCAACTCCCTTCTCTATGGCCTCCCCAACAAATCTCTCCACAAGTTACAGATGGTCCAGAACTCAGCTGCCCGTGTCATCACTCAAACCTCCTACTATAACCACATCACTCCTGTCCTGCAGCAGCTCCACTGGCTCCCGGTTAAATCACGCATCATCTTCAAAATTCTACTCCTCACGTTCAAAGCTATCCACAACCTTGCCCCTCCTTATCTATCTGACCTCCTACAAATCTCCATCCCATCACGCTCTCTCAGATCCTCCTCTTCGCTACATCTCCATGTACCCTCTGCCCGCCTCTCCACCATGGGGAGCAGGGCCTTCACCTGCTCTGCCCCTCACCTCTGGAACGCCCTACCGCCAGACCTTCGAAACACCACCTCCCTTTCTCTGTTCAAGACATGACATCTCTTTAGACTAGCTTATCATTAACTTTACTAAATGTATTTTTATTATTTTGCATTTTATAATCTTTATGTATTTTATATTTCAATTTGTCACTGATATTGTTTGATCTGTATTACACTGTATTGGTTTGTTAAGTGTCCTTGGGTGTCCTGAAAGGCGCTTTTAAATAAAATGATGATTATTATTATTATTATTATATATAATTGATGGGCAGAAATTGGACATTTTTTAAACAATATAACGTGGTATCTTCAACATTCAAGGGAGTAGTGGCGCAGAGGTTAAGAAGGTGAGCTTGTGATCCGAAGATCGTCGGTTCAAGCCCCGGTACTGACAACATCAAGAATGTGGGTGGGATAAGTGAAGCAGTCACACCTGTCTCCACCCTCATCTGCCCCACTCTGGGCCCTTGAGCAAGGCCCTTCTCCAGGTACCCTAGACAGCAGCTCTCTGCTCCACACAGAGGGCTGTGGTAGCTCGGTGGTTGTGTCAGGAAGGGCATCTGGCATAAAAACACTTAGCACTTTGAGATTTTTAGTAATGAAAAGTGCGGTATAAATTGAATTCATTATTATTATTATTAAAAACAATTGCCAAGTTTTCATGCGACTTAGTTTGCTGTGGCGACCCCTGACGAAGGGAGAAGCCGAAAGAAAGAAAAAAAAATCAACAAGTTAGTCAACTTTATTAGGTCCCTTCAAACTTTCCATGAATCTGTTTAAGTGACTGTGTTTTTTAGGACTTCCATGACCCATTTGGGCCATGGAAGTCCTTGGTCCAAACGAGTGATTGAAGCTCCACTCCCTTCTTAAAAGGGGCGGGGTGGGTTTTGCCTGTGAAAAATAAACATAAACGAACTTTTAAAGCACAAGAAAATAAATACGTAGTCCCAGAAAAAATCTAATAAATTAAATTCTCAAAAAAAAAGTTAATGCTTATGAGGCTCGATCTACAAGAATTTAAACTAAACTTTTAATCTGTCTCCAAAATACTCAAGTTATTAAAATGAGGAGAAAAAAAATCAAGCTTTTAAAAAATAAAAATTGTCAGTATTTTCTGGCCTGCAAGTCCTTTCATCTACAGTTCTGGCCCACCTGAACATGTTTATACTAACAAAATCGTTCAGCGGTGAACATCCATCCATCCATCGTCGTCCGCTTATCCGGAGTCGGGTCACGGGGGTAGCAACCTAAGTAGGGAGGCCCAGACTTCCCTCTCCCCAGCCACTTGGAGCAGCTCCTCTGGGGGAATCCCAAGGCGTTCCCAGGCCAGCCGAGAAACATAGTCCCTCCAGCGTGTCCTGGGTCTTCCTCTGGGTCTCCTCCCGGTGGGACATGCCCGGAACACCTCACCAGGGAGGCGTCCAGGAGGCATCCTAACCAGATGCCCGAGCCACCTCAACTGGCTCCTCTCGATGTGGAGAAGCAGCGGCTCTACTCCGAGTCCCTCCCGGATGACTGAGCTTCTCACCCTATCTCTAAGGGAGAGTCCAGACACCCTGCGGAGAAAACTCATTTCAGCCGCTTGTATCCGAGATCTCGTTCTTTCGGTCACAACCCAAAGCTCATGACCATAGATGAGGGTGGGAACGTAGATCGATCGGTAAATTGAGAGCTTTGCCTTTTGACTCAGCTCTCTCTTCACCACGACAGACCGGTACAGCGCCCGCTTCACTGCGGACGCTGCACCTATCCGCCTATCGATCTCACGCTCCAGTTTTCCCTCATTCGTGAACAAGACCCCGAGATACTTAAACTCCTCCACTTGGGGCAGGACCTCCTCCCCGACCCGGAGAGGGCATGCTACCCTTTTCCGGCTCAAGACCATGGCCTCGGATTTGGAGGAACTGATCCTCATCCCGGCCGCATCACACTCGGCTGCAAACCGCTCCAGCGAAAGCTGTAGATCACGATCTGATGAAGCCAATAGGACCACATCATCTGCAAAAAACAGAGAAGCGATTCTAAGGCCACCAAAACGGATCCTCTCAACACCTTGGCTGCGCCTAGAAATTCTGTCCATAAAAGTTATGAACAGAATCGGTGACAAAGGGCAACCTTGGCGGAGTCCAACTCTCACTGGAAACGAGCCTGACTTACTGCCGGCAATGCGGACCAAGCTCTGACACCGGTCGTACAGGGACCTAACAGCCCATATCAATGGGCCTGGTACCCCATACTCCTGGAGTACCCCCCACAGAACCCCCCGAGGGACGCGGTCGAATGCCTTTTCCAAGTCCACAAAGCACATGTAAACTGGTTGGGCAAACTCCCACGCGCCCTCCAGGACCCTGCTGAGGGTGTAGAGCTGGTCCAGTGTTCCACGACCAGCACGAAAACCACACTGCTCCTCCTGAATCCGAGGTTCGACTATCCGACGGACCCTCCTCTCCAGAACCCCTGAATAGACCTTACCAGGGAGGCTTAAGAGTGTGATCCCCCTATAGTTGGAACACACCCTACGGTCCCCCTTTTTGAATAGGGGAACCACCACCCCAGTCTGCCAATCCAAGGGAACTGCCCCCGATGTCCACGCGATATTGCAGAGTCGCGTAAGCCAACACAACCCCACAACATCCAGAGCCCTAAGGAACTCAGGGCGAATCTCATCCACCCCCGGAGCCCTGCCACCGCGGAGCTTTTTAACCACCTCGGTGACCTCAGCACCAGAGATTGGAGAGCCCGACCCAAAGTCCCCAGGCTCCGCTTCCTCAGTGGAAGACGTGCCAGTAGGATTGAGGAGGTCTTCGAAGTATTCCGCCCACCGACTCACAACATCCCGAGTTGAGGTCAACAGCACGCCATCCCCACCATAAATGGTGTTGGTCGCGTACCGCTTTCCCCCCCTGAGACGCCGGATGGTGGACCAGAATCGCCTCGAAGCCGTACGGAAGTCATTCTCCATGGCCTCTCCGAACTCCTCCCACGCCCGAGTTTTTGCCTCAGCAACCACCCGAGCCGCATGCCGCTTGGACTGTCGGTACCTATCTGCTGCTTCCGGGGTCCCACAGGCCAAAAAGGCCCAATAGGACTCCTTCTTCAGCCTGACAGCATCCCTCACCGCCGGTGTCCACCACCGGGTTCGAGGGTTGCCACCACGACAGGCACCAACAACCTTGCGGCCACAACTCTGATAAGCTGCCTCGACAATAGAGGCGCGGAACATGGCCCACTCGGACTCAATGTCCCCCGCCTCCCTCGGAACGTGTTCAAAGCTCTCCCGGAGGTGGGAGTTAAAGCTCCGTCTTACGGGAGACTCTGCCAGACGTTCCCAGCAGACCCTCACAATACGTTTGGGTCTGCCAGGTCTGACCGGCATCCTCCCCCACCATCGGAGCCAACTCACCACCAGGTAGTGGTCAGTGGACAGCTCCGCCCCTCTCTTCACCCGAGTGTCCAGGACATGCGGCCGCAGATCAGATGAGACGACAACAAAGTCGATCATCGAACTGCGACCTAGGGTGTCCTGGTGCCAAGAGCACATATGGACACCCTTATGCCTGAACATGGTGTTCGTTATGGACAATCCATGACGAGCACAGAAGTCCAATAACAGAACACCACTCGGGTTCAGATCAGGGGGGCCGTTCCTCCCAACCACACCCCTCCAGGTCTCACTGTCATTGCCCACGTGAGCGTTGAAGTCCCCCAGTAGAACAAGGGAGTCCCCAGGAGGCGCACTCTCCAATACCTCCTCCAAGGACTCCAAAAAGCGGTAAACATAGGTCGAGTTTTAAGGCAGATGTGAGAATATAGAAATGCAAGTAAATAATAAAAGTGAAAATATGGTTTGGGCAGGTTATGGTGGAAATTCATTAGTCGTTAACGCTTTTTCATTGATAATTTTCTCAATTTCTCTAAAAAAGAGAGATTGACCGAAAGAACGAGATCTCGGACATAGGTGGCCGAAATGAGTTTTCTCTGCAGGGTGTCTGGACTCTCCCTTAGAGATAGGGTGAGAAGATCAGTCATCCGGGCGGGACTCAGAGTAGAGCTGCTGCTTCTCCACATCGAGAGGAGCCAGTTGAGGTGGCTCGGGCATCTGGTTAGGATGCCTCCTGGACGCCTCCCTGGTGAGGTGTTCCGGGCATGTCCCACCGGGAGGAGACCCAGAGGAAGACCCAGGACACGCTGGAGGGACTAGGTTTCTTGGCTGGCCTGGGAACGCCTTGGGATTACCCTGGAGGAGCTGGCCCAAGTGCCTGGGGAGAGGGAAGTCTGGGCCTCCCTGTAGGCTACTACCCCCACGACCCGACCTTGCTAGCGGAAGAGAATGGATAGATGGATGAAAATGTAACTGGATATCCAACAAATGGCCTCATTTTATACTGTTTTTAACTTTATGCTTTAAGTATAGGATACTTAATTCTTCAACAATTAAGAGAGCTCATGTCGACCTGCAGAGTTCAGTGTTTTAATGTTTATAAAATTGTTTTAAGTTATATATTTTTTCTTTCTTTGAATGAATCTGGTCTTTTCTTTTGTATTAAAAGTAAATATATATATATAAATGTTAATAACAGTAAGACATTTTTTGTTTTATAATATCACCCCCACTGGACGGAAAAGCCATCTTCAACAAACTTGTGATCCATGGGCCATCAGTTGACAGTACACAGTTGTAGCAGGTACTGTATTGCGTCTCCGGACATCATAATTAGTAAGCAAAGTGGCAAAAATGGCTCTTTTTATAGCAAAGGTTGCAGACCCCTGGTCTAAACCTTGTGATATGGCACAAGATAATATTATTTTTAGGGTTTGACCAAAAAATTGCATCCTTTCTCAACCTAATATTATTTAAATCGTTATTAAAAGGCTTAGCATTAGGACTTGAATTTAAAAGACTTTCATTAACTACGGGCATCTCTTATTTACACAGAATTATCAGTTGCACCTTAATTTAGTTTTATAAAGAAATTAAAAGCACATCAGTTTGTGTAAACAAAGTTATTTATTGGTACATCGTGTCCCTTATACATGTACTGTACATTGCAATATTTTACCTTAACCCTACAACCTTCATCTGTTCCAGGGACAGAACTTTCTTTAGGCCTCCTGTTTGCTTGTGCAGCTTTTGTTTGCGTGTCTTGTACTGGCTGTCCTCGTTCCCAGCTGGACCTCAGTCCCTGCTGACTTTGTTGGAGAACGATTTGTATAAACAGAGAGAAGTTGCTCAACGTATACTATTCAGATAGAAAAGTGTGAGGCGGTAATAATTTGGCCGTGTCCCTCACTGAGCTCATGTGTTTGGGCTGTCATTGTTCCTCCTCAGTCCTTTTAGTTACGGCTGGCTTGATGCTTTCCTGTGTCATCAGACACCGGGTTACTCACACTCCTGTGGAGGAACTTCCTATCTCCACTGACTGAATCATCTCATTTTGCCTCAAGATGCATTCATGTGAATGACATCATATTTTTACAAGTAGAACAATGTTTATTTAATCGTGTGCTGCTTATTTTATTGCTGGCATGGTTGACCAGTTTAATATTTTTTATTCACGTCCAAATTGTGTATGTTCATGCACTTTGATCTTTGTTTACATATTTCTTTCTTTAAATACAAGTGTACAGTATTTAGTGTGTTTTGGCTAAATGGTTTTACTGCAACAAAGGTCTTTTATCTGGCAGTCAGAGAATGTATACAGTGTCTGTCTGGACTTCAGAGTCACTGTTTCCAGATGCTTCCAAAGGTATGTGGATCAGAGTCTATTTTAGAAGTATCTGTGGAATTAAATTAGCTCATGAGGTTAGTGGATCCCCCCCTGGATGAACACAGCTCAATGAGCAAATCTGATCACTTTACACTTAATAAGATGACACAAATGTGTTTCTGTGTCTGTCTTTTTTGGGGTGGGGTTACTATAATATACTTTTTTAATTTGCATTCTCTCATTTTTTTTAGTAAATAAATAAATAAAAACAAACTTTGTTTATACCATATTTTCAAGATAAACTTTACTGCAAGTATGCAAGTGATAACTCGGTCAGAACATATAACTGCTTTGCTTTGTACTTTTTTCTAAAAACATTAAGTCTGGTCCTCTGGACATTCAAAAAATATATATATATAAAATTGTAGAAACATTTTGTCTTTCATCTGAAAGACTTCCTCAGTCTGAGATGCTGTGTTCAGCTCAGTCTTATAAATAGCACCTTCTTATAGCGGATCAACCAGTTTGTTGCTGACAGCTGAAACTAGCTGCTCACATGATCAAGGAGGACCATCAGCCTAAAGATGGATCGTTAGCACCCTGATGGTTGTTTGCTATTCACAGAGGGCTGAGTGATATAGCAATAACAGCGTCGTATAAGGGGGACAGTTGAACCTGGAGGCCTCCACCCCTGTTTAATGATGGACGTTTTTTTTAAATGTCCAGAGGACCAAACTTTAATTTTGTAGATTTTTCTATCTGGATTATTAAGCATGCATCAGGATATTTTTACTTTTTTGTTTGTGAGAAGGTCTGAATGAAGTTTAAAATGTAAAATATAGGAGTTATTTTACTTTTAAATGTACTTTTTTCTTTTTCTTCTTGATCTGTTACATACCTCTTTTATTTAAATATGTTTCTTGGACAGCTATAAAGCAGAGACAAGTATAAATGAAGACAGATCTGGATCATAAAACCAAGGAAATTTTTTTTGTATGTTTTTAGTTAAAATTACACAATTGACATAATCTGTTGAATTCATCGTGCACACGCAGCTCATTTAAACGAAAGATGGTTTTATTCTTTGCTGTTGAAAAAACTTCCAGTAAAGAATATGTTTGTGAAAATGTTTATTTTTAGAAATGTGTTAAGTGCACAGACACAAGAATTCTCCCTCATGAATTATGAATGTATGCTGCTGAAATAAAACCTTCTCAGCAGAGCTGTGTGTGATGTTTTATTTATTTATTTATTTTTCTTAACGATCAGCTGTAAATTACGCTCTGTACTGCAGAGCACACAGGATGGTGGAGAGGACAATGCATGATGGTTAAATAAGGATGCTCTCAGATCTCTTTTTTCTTTCTTTCTCATTTTTCTTCTTGTTCCAGCATTTCTGTGCCTGAATGAGGCAGTACTTGTAGTGATGCTGCAGCAAACAGCCTCACTTTTAAAACTGTCCAGCAGCAGCATGTGGAATGGTGGGGGCTTGTCCAGAGGAGGTGGGATCTGTCCTGTGTGTTGTCTGTCTGATTTTGAGAAGAGGGGCACAGCACAGTGAGAATGGAAAGATGCAAAGTGTTGCGCAGACCGGCACTGCAGACATGGAGCTCCGGCAGCACAACCTAAATAAATGAAATGTTCAAAAAGGCTGCAGCAGAAAGGACATCTGATAAGGTAAGACAGCTACGATCAGTAAAAATGTAAACATACTGTATCTGCATTATAATTCGAGGGAAAGTATGTCGCAAGACTTTCGAGTGTTGGGCAAATCATTCAGGATTATTTTCTTCCGTCCTACTAAAATTATTCATGATTTACTTCTTTTTTTAATTCCTCCCACGCAGTTGATCCCCTTCAATGCAAATGCTTTTAAAATGTACATTAAGTGTGGAATGTTTGCACTGATTGTGTCTAATACTCGATGTGTCCTTCATTCTCCTCCAGGTGTGACTCGAATGAAACCACAGGTTAGTTTGTGACTCAGTCCTCATGCGATTGAGCAACAATATTGCTGGTGAGTTTGCAGACTCTCACAATGGGATCCCTCTGGACCATCTTCCTCCTTCAACCTTCCTTATTGTCTTTATTACTTCACGCCGTCGCTTCAACTGGAGAAAATGCCACAGAGACACAAAAAGACACAGACAGAGAAACAAAGTTTCTTTCACAATCCTTATACAAACCTCAGGGATCAAATATGGCACATGTGAAGCCTATGTCTGGACGTGAGAACGTCAACTTCCTGGGTCAACCTTTGAGTTGGACCATCATGTCATCTGAGGATACGGACAGACAAGGTGTGCTTGGTGAATACAGCGAGGAGAGCACTGAGACGCCTCTTTCATATCTCGAAGGAGGAGGACTTCTATCAAAACGCACAAAGAGTGTGACCAAGGATGCTTCCATTGTGCAAACCACATGGTCTTCATCAGGGCATGTGCCACCAAATCCTACTCAAGAACAAACGTTTCATTTCTTGTCAGCCGAGAGCAGCACTGTATCTGTTCTGTTTCAGAGCAAAGAGAATGAACCAACATCCAACACATTACAAAAAAAGTTAAAGAGCCATGTACAGTTTCTTCTGCCTGGCTCACTTTCACCACACCAAGTTGACCAGAAGTCATCTTCTTTGGAGTCAGACGACCCCGGACTTCACCCTGAGCACTATTCTCCATCAGCAGGTGCGAACAGCTGGACTAAAGACATGAATGGATCTAAAGAGGAAAAACAAAACAGACCGGATGATGTCACTGATCATTCTTTACAAAGAGGAATTGTCAGCAAAGAGACGTCTACAGGTAAGAGTCTTATTTAGAGTTGAGAATAATGCTTTACACCAAATGTCACAATTGTTACAGTTTACACTTGATATTTATACTAGGGATGCACTGATCCACATTTCTCACTTCCAATCCAATACCGATACTTTGAAACTGGGTATCAATCGATACCGATACTTTTCCGATCCGATATGTTCAAGTACACGACTATGTATAATGAAGATTTTGAACTGAGAACATTTATTTCAACACAGTGTGAGACATCCAATGAAGACTCTCTGAGCCTAACCACAGGAACCTGACAAATTTTAGCAGCTAACAGGAGGCATGTCTTCACCCCACACGTCCTTCTTACTCATGGTTCAGTTGGAAAACCTAAAAAAAACGCTAAGCATGATGGGAAATACAACACAGCCACTCCATTAAAGCCCAACACCCACCATGTTTTCAAATTGCATCGCCATTAATATTTATTAGTTTATTTAAAAATAATACAGGAGCGTTTACTTATATTGTGGAGAAATAACACTAAATGTGTTATTTCATGATTTATAGCAGATTTTAGCATGCAGCTCCGGGAAAATCTGCCCCTCTCCATATATGGGCATTCACTTGGGCATTCACGTCACCAGAGTGACGCCTTGGAGTTACAGGCGAGCAGAGGAAAAGAAAAAGGAAGCATTTTTAAATATTCCCTAAAGCTGCCTGTTGATTAATCCTGCTGTCGCTCACTCATATTCTGAGCGAGCATCCACTTAGACATACTAGTTTAATTCGTTTGATCGCGACAAATTCATTCATTTCCGCATCGACTTTTTATTCTCTCGCCCCGTGATGAGAAAGGCACCCAGAGCCAGCCTCGCAGCTGAGCTCTGCCCGCGCGCATGCTTCACGACCCGTGCTGCTGCAACAAGGCTGACGAGAGATAAGAGCAGATACATACACTCGAGGGAGCAAATTACACCGGCACGAGGAACTTCAAAGGAACGAGGAACCAGCGGAAGAGGAGCCAGAGACGCGCGCGGCTCGCGGCTCGCTCCAGAATGAATGAGAGCAGCAAAAGGTCCGCAGCGGTGTTATAAAATAAATAATAAATAAAATCAGAGCGCTGGTCCATATACACACAAATGGAAATGGAAATATGCAGGAAATATGCAGTTTTAACGCACTCTCTCTCATAAACCTCCATGGAAACTCACTCCTACCTTCTGCCTTCTGGGTGGAGATCCATGTAACAAGAGGCATGACCCTTCGGGACTATTCGGCCAGGTTTCCGGATTCATTCGGGAGTGGGTTTTTTTTTTTTTTTTTTTTAACCCTCGCCTGGCCCAAATGCAAAAATGAAAATAAAATTCATAAAATACTACAGTAATTCTCCAATATGGTGAATTGTTACTGTCACGGTGGGTGTTGTCCTTTAACCAGTAAGGCAGTGGCTGTGTTGTATTTCCCATCATGCTTAGCGTTTTTTTTAGTTTTCAAAACTAAAATACTGCTAAGTATTATGGGAAAGACAACAAAATCCACTGCCTTACTGGGAGTTTATCAGCTAAGAGTCAAGTCTCACTTTAAGGACTTACACATGTGTCACTGCAGTGTTTGTGATACGTTGTATCACTCACTCCTCTCGTGGCCTCATCCCCTCTAAATCCTTCTGCTGCAGGCTCCTTATCTAACCTTTCGCTCTCTTGAAACATTTCATCCATATTGATGTCTATCACAAAAACCCACCTCCAAAGCTTAGAGGACAACATGGTGCACACGTGCACCCATACAAATATTTACTGTAAACACTCACAGTGACACTCACTTGTTAAAGTAGTGTTGCGTCCACAAACAAAGGGGGAGGTGGACTTTGACTGAGCTAGAAATATGTTCTTATTTCTGCTCCCGTGTGTCAGCTGGATCCATGTTAGCCATATCGGTGCGTAAAAAGGCAGAATATAATCAAAATATGCATGTCAAAAGATAAATGACACTAAAATAGTGTTTGACCATGTTTGTTTCAGTGTTTGTTTACATTTTGCTGACAAATAGGTTGCATTCTATTTCTAACCAATAAGATGGGCTCCAACATTCAAATACGTATAAAACGTACTCTGAACATGCTTTTATTACAAGAACAGGAGGTTTAAAATTATAACTGTCTATCCTATCACAGCTGACTACTTGTTTTAGTGCCTTGACAGATTTGAATAAATAAAATAGCACATGTTGGTCATACCTTGTAACTAACTACACCACCAAATGAACAGCAATCAGGTCAATACTGGCTAATCAACACACATCTCTCTCTCTCTCTCTTTCTCTCAGTCACGTTCACATGAACACACATGCATGCAACTCGTTCTTGCTCCCATTTCTCACTGTGTGACCCACTTAGAGCTTCCCAGTTGCAAAGCCAACTCTGTTTTATTATAGATTAACTTAGAGAGTGAATCCTGATCTTGTTTTCAGCGCTAACAGTTGCAGTTATAATGGAGCTTTGCTTACGTTGGACTGGTTTGTGAATTTTATGGGTGAAATTATTATTTAGGCTTGTAATCAAGAGTACGTTGTAACAATGGTAGTAAAATAAGGTTGTGTTTTTTTTATGATTATGGTGTCAGCCTCCCCACCATCACAGACATCTACACCTCCAGATGCAGGAAGAGAGCCACCTGCATCATGAAGGACCCCACTCACCCAGCACACACACTTTTTGTCCTGCTTCACTTAGGCAGAAGGTTGTGGAGCATTAAGTGTAGAACTATAAACTGAGGAACAGCTTCTACCCCGAGGCTGTCAGACTCATGAATATCTAAACAGGATAATCACTGTGAAACAAAATCTCTGTAATGCCACTTTAATTGGTGACATGTGGCTTATCTGTGGGGCTGATTATCCATGCTGCTGATGCTACTCACTACAGACTATGTTTGGGAAGCCGCTATTATTTTACATTATTAGTGTTTAGATCTTTTAACATATCGTTTAGAGTCTAGACCGGGGGTCTGCAACCTGTGGCTCTAGAGCCACATGCAGCTCTTTGGTCCCTTTGCAGTGGCTCTTTAAAACTTTGACCAGAACTGACATAAAACTGAAATTAATTGGTTGTTATAAAAACAACAACAAAAAAGCTATATCAATAGTTTCATATTTCAGTTTTTTTTTTCTTCCTTTGGTCATTTCTTTTGCAAATGTGTGAATACTAGAACTGATGTGAGAAGCGAAACATGTTCATTTTAACTTTATGCTTTATTTCTATACTTAATTATTTTGTCCACAATATTAAAAAAATCACAGGTCTGCATAGTTTTTTTAATATAATTGGTAAAAAATACATTGTTTTTCCCTCTTTTCCCCTCCTTTTTATAAGAATCTGTTTTTTGTTGTTGTTTTGTTTTAACATCATTGAATGTTAAAAAAAAATCATTATATAGTTTTAGCTTTTTAATGTGTGGCCCCTAGCTGGCCACAAAACCCCCCTCCAACAAAGCGGCCCATGGGCCACCAATTGATAACTACCGGTACAGTTGTAGCGGCTCTGGCCACGTTTAATTTAGTGAACAAAGGTGCAAAAATGGCTCTTTTGGTCGTGAAGGTTGCAGACCCCTGGTACTCTAAACGAAAAGATTTACACCAAGACATACTCTAAACTTTAGAGTATATCTTAGCATATACAGTATATTAGTGTATATCTTAGATCCTTATATACAGTTTTTTATACTTTATATTTTATACTTTATATTTTGCTATTTTGGGGTGTAACTGGGACCTTGAGTACAATTTCGTTCCATCTCCCATACCACGTGATGCAAATGACAACAAAGAACCTTGAACCTTGAACCTTGTATTTTTAGTACAGTTAGCAAATATTTTTCATGCTAATATGCTTTTAAAACTGATGTTCTGTAAAGAACATTCTTGTTTAGTGTCCCTATGTATGCTCAATAGTCCAGGTAGATAAATATTCAAAAGACTTCAGTCTGAAGTCTTTTGGATAAAAGACAAAACCTTTAAACAAAGAAGACTCCGTCCTTAGGATCTGACTCAACCTTGTTAGATTCTTGTGTAGTTTACAAAGCTATAATCTTTTACTTCTTGCCTATTGATTATTTTTGTATTTCATTACTTTCTGGCATAAACAATATAAATATGAAAATGTCTGACACTATCTTGATATGATTGCTTTACAGATGAGCCCAGGACAGGCAGCCTGAACGACTCCAAAACCAGTGGCACATTTTTGCCAGGGGGTAGTATGGACCTGCTCACCACACCCTGCAAAACACCAGATGACACCTGGACTCCCACTTACCCAGATGATCTTACATCCAGCGAGCCCCTTCGGCCCTTTCTGACACTCAACCCTGGCCTCCTCATCCCCCTGTATTCAGACTGGAACTCTGCACTTGGCACATGGGGATTTGCGTGGGAAGCCCACATCTACGGCCTGGGAGCAGTCTTCAGTCTGTTTGGCCTAATCTCTGTAATCTGCCTGCTAGGTTTGCCCATTCGATGTCCTCCTGGATTTCCCTATTTCACAATGTTGCACTTTTTCATCCTGACATTTGCTGGGATCCAGGCCTTCAATTTGGTCTATGATGCTTACAATTCTCAAGATCGTCTCCCTCCGCTGGTGACTCAGCTGCTCTCTGAACTGCCATTGCCATGTTTGATATCAGCGTTTTCCCTAGCCTTCCTTCTTCTTTCCTTGAACTCACGCAACCATCTCTCACTTCCTCTTGCTATTTCTACCTCATTTTCAGCTTTGCCCAACCCTTGCATTTTACTATGCATGTGTTCATTTCATTTTTTAATCTCTCTAGGGTGTGTTGGCCTCCTTCACCTTTTCCACAATCTTCCTACTGTGATCCTTCTATTCCCCCAGGGTGTGTTTGTCTGCTTCACAATCTTTCTGTCATGCTCCTACCTGATCTTCTACTGCTTAAGACTAGTGAACTCTAAACATATTTACAGGCTGAATGACAGTGGAGAGACTGGAGGATCCCCTGAACTTACACGACCTTCATTTTGTCCCTTTTCCAAAGTGGAGGACTGGGAAAGGGCAGCAGGAGCTGGACTAGGAAGTTCAGTCTGTTTGCTGGGATGTGGAGGTCTTCAACTTTATGGGATACTACATGTTCTTGGTTTTGGAGGGGTGGATGGCTATGGGTTCCAGCCCTGGCCCTGGTGGGGTTACCAGATAGGGTGTAGATTCTGTGAGATTGGTGTGTGTCTAGGTTTGTCTATTATTGGCTCACATCCTGTTTTCTGTAAAAACAGCTCCTCCATCAGGACCTTAACCAACCCCAGACCAGGATCTTGGTCTCGTCTTTTCTGCAGTTCCCCTTTACGAGAGCTCAATGTAACTTCTCAAGATGGGACTAATTCTCGTGTTCTCTCCTCTCACGAGTCCTGGACCCAAAGTCAGCAAGGACAACCAGTGGTCTTTGATGGTGTCACTAAGAGACAGTCAGATGTGCTTCCTCTTTGTGCAGTGGAAAACCCTCCTATAAATGGAGTAAACAATGTCAAGAAGCTAAGCCCAAATCAAAGTACTTTTCCTCTCCTCATACCGCTACAACCCCAGGACAAACCTAAAAACACAGATGGGTCTCAGCAATCATCTCTGGAGAGTGTAGGTGCAGGGACTGACTCAACCGGTGACCTGCGACCTCCATCTCCTATAGACTTGTCTCGCAGTATTGACCAAGCTCTATTCAGTGACTCTTTATTCTCTGACAGTATGTTTGGTCCACAGAGATTGTTCCATGGGTCCTCTAGTGTTTCTTTGAGCTCTCTTAACCAATGTAGATTGAATCAAGGACCCTGCTCAGTTGAAGATAACATTTACCGAACCTCCTCTTGTGGAAAAGTGGATCAAGAAAAAGCTCTGTCAAATTCCAGAGCTTCCCAGCCATGTGGCATTTTGACATCTTGCAGTCATGCAGCACCAAAACAAAAGGACTGGAAGGGGAGCATTACTGGCTCCACACAGGGTTTGTGCAGTTATCCCAAAGAAATGGGAAAGTTACGTTCAAATTCTTGGACTAACAGGGGGCAAAACTTTGCACCAAGCAACTTGCCAAGAGCAATCACCCACTTGTCTCATCACAAGCGATACCGAACACTGAGCCTGGCCTCCCAGAAGAGTCAGGGCTCTGGTCGATTAGCAGGGACTAAACAACTAAGTGAAAGCAAGCAGCTGGAATGGGATACAGCTGTACAAGCAGAGTTTGTTGATGTGTGCAGACAAATTGATGCCCTGAGTGTTTGCAGTGACACAATTGAATTGTAAGAAGCTTTAAAATGTTCAGAAGCTTGTTTTGATCAGACTACTTAATGCAGGAATTACATCATAGAGAAGACAACTATCACCAGATGTAAAGAAAGGACATTTTGTAAAACTAATACAGTATGACCTAATATTTTTCTGTAAATACTGGTTAGCCATTTTTCACTTCATTCCTGTGATTCATGGTTCAAACCTGGACTTCACTGTGCTGGTATCTCTTTTGGATGTATTTTAGAATAGGTCTAATTGATTTCAAAAAGTTGTTTAAGATAAGATTAATAGCATATGACTTTACTGTTGGTGATAATTTGTTGGTCACAAAATTCAAGAAAATGTTAGCCAAGAGTATATTTTCTATTGGGATTATAAAAGAAACTTGCTCATAGAAGACTCCCAAACTAAGGTTACTGAAAAAGTGTTTACCTAAAAGTTTAAAATTAAATAATATTTTTTTTAGATTATTTAAAATATTTATTACAAAATTATTTCCTGAAAAACAAATGTTCCTGACTTTTATCTATCATAATTAATTCTTTATTGGAGATTGAAACATTGTCCAAAATGGCAGCCTGTAAATATTTATTGCAACCATATTCCCCTTTTTATTTTATTAGATTGTCAATTTGAAAAATAGCATATTAATAAATAAATGAATAAACAAAACCATTTAGCCCAAGACATTTTTTAAAACAGTCAGTAATTCAATAATGCATTGAGATCTGAAAGTTTTTTTTTGTAAATTTACAATTCTTTTCATATAGAGCACTTTCAATGGCAGAAATGGCAAAGAAGCTTTATTGCAGAATAGATAGTCCACTTATGTTGTTCTTTTTCATTTTTGTTCATTTGCTTGCTTTTTTCAAAACCTCCTTTCAGACTGACTTAAAGTTGTTTAAATGTCCTTTGATGTTTTTTCTACAACTGACCTGCACTTTCACCAACAGTTTGTATTAGTGCCACATCGAATAGATATAGTGACAGTTTATATTGTAAAAAGTAATAATGTATTTACGATTGTTATAAAAAACTATTGTTTTTTCCAACATGCTTATTTAGTAGTTTGTCAAACATTTTATTTTATAAAACTAAAATTATGAGAAAAAACAATACCAGTACTTGTCTCCAGTTAGTTTTTATGTTTTATTTTTCAAATGATGAGGCATTTTGACATCATATATCTATTGCTGTTATCAAAGTTAAAGGTTATAATTTAAGAAAATTGGCTCAATACCATGCACTGATCCATTACATCTTCTATTTTTTTTATTGAAATACCATCACATTTTTAAACAGTGCATGATCAAACTTACATCTTAACCCAAATATTGACTAGAATCTTTCAGAAAAATAAAGTCCACCAAAATCCAGTAACAAAAAGTCCCATGTTTTTTATTTCTAGAAATACTGTACAATACAAACTTAAAACAATGTCTTACTCTTTTCATAAAAATATTTTTCTCAATGCTATTTACAGCAAATATGTTTAAATGATTTGAGGGAAAACATAATTAAATGTGTGCTACTAACAGAACCTAGCCAAATTTGTCATACAGACACAGGACTTAATGAACTGAACGTGACAAAATATAATGCAAAACTAAAATAAATAGTTTAACTTTTACAGATTCACAAGTGTTATTTTCAAGATCTAAAGAACAAAACTGGTTCTAATAGGTCCAAAGACGTATTTAAAGTTGACCACTTTTTTAAATATATTTTTTAAGATTTATTAATCCTATTTATGTGACTTTGTATTTATTTCAAGGTATGAAGCTGAAAAGACAACCACCTGAATATTTATATGTTTGTTATGTTAATAATGATATTTAGCTACGTGAATAAATTGATGAATAATATACACTGACACGTTTTTTCAGTGTTTCCTTTTTACACTGAACACATCAACACAGTGTTGACAGTTTTTCATGTATTGGTATTTCAAACACATACCTTAACTTTCTAACCGCACACAGTTTATTCAATTAAAGTCTTGTACCTCTCATCCACCCGCTCTGTTTCGGTGTTCCACAAGTTTCTGTCCTCAGCCTTTCCATTTTATCATTTATTTTCTTCCACTTGGCAATATCTTTTGAAAACACAATATCCAATTCCACTGTTACGTGGATGACACCCAACTCTTATCTGTCCACCACCCCTACCTCCAATCTACCACCTCACTCTTTGACTGCCTTTATGATGATGATCAGATCTTGGTTCACCAGCAAATTCCTCAAACCAAACAAGGACAAAACAGAACTTCGCATTGGCACTAAATCCCCCCTTGCAAAAACCAGCAACTTTTCCACATTCATTAACAGCAGCTCAGTTTACCCCTCCCCAAGTTAAAAGTCTGGCTGTCATCCTAGACAACACAATATCATTTTAAATCCCATATATAACATCACGCATCTCTGTCAATCCCATTAACTTTGTTCAGTCTTTGGTCACATCCTGTCTAGACTAGATTACCGTAACGCTTCTTTTTGGTCTACCTATAAAATCCATCCATAAACTCCAGCTGGTCCAGAACTCTACCAGTTGTATCATTTCCAGAGCCCCTTCCAACCTGTCTTGAAGCATGGCTCCCCATTAAATATTGCATTTCTTACAAAATCCTGCTCCTCACCTTCAAAGCCCTCAACAACCTCACCCCTCATTATCTCACAGAACTTCTCCACATTCACACACTACACTCTCAGATTCTCCTCCACCCAACCACCTGCTCGTCCTTTCACTATGGGCTCACGGGCGTTCAGTCACTCAGCACGCCACCTGTAGAACTATCAGAAACTCCCCCTCAATCTCCATTTTCAAATCCCAAATCAAAACTCTTTGAACAGGCTTACTCACTTTCACCTCCTTATCACACTACAAATGACAAATATTTAAATTCTGTTATGTATGTTTATGTTGTTATTTTTCATTTGTTGTTTTAATTTTTGTCTTTACTGCATTTTATATTGTATTTTATTGTGCGTGTCCTTGAGTGCCATGAAAGGAGTCTTCAAATAAAATGTATTATTGTTATTATTGTTGTTATTATTATTATTATTATTATTATTAGTTGGTAGAGCTGCTGCCTCTCAGCGAGAAGGTTGCTGGATCAAATCCCGGCTTGGGGCCTTTCTGGGTGGAGTTTGCATGTTCTCTCCGTGCATGTGCGGGTTTTCTCTGTGTACTCCAGTTTCCTCCCACAGACCAAAAACATGCACGTTAGACTGATTGGTAACTCTAAATTGTCTCTAGGTGTGAGTGAGAGAGTGAATGTTTGTTTGTCTTGTTTGTCTCTATGTGTTCCTGTGATGGACTGGAGACCTGTCCAGAGTGTCCCCCGCCTCTCGCACAGTGACTGCTGGACATGGGCAGGGACCCCCGGGACCCGGAAAGGGAAGAAGAGAGTAAAGATAATGGAAGGATGGATTATTAAACTGTGATTGTTCAGTGTTGCCTCATGAACACTTTATTTCAGAAGTGTGAACTTTGGTTGATCAACTTTGGTTTCTTCTGCAACAGTGCAGCAAAGAGCTCTCTGATACGCAGTATGTACCGGTATATATCTACACAGAAATGATCAGTTCTATGACAATGACTGCTATCATTACAAACATTAATTGTAATATTGACTTCTAGATTTTCAATTTGTAAGCCTTGTGTTGTTAAATAAAATGAACAGTTTTTATTGTACCTTGTGTCGTATACTAGATCAGACACGTTGCTTATTGAAATGACCCAGCAAAATAAAGCAGACAAATTTTCAAGTTTTTGCTAGTGGAAAAAAGGGAATAAACATTTCATATGCTAATATTACTATTCATTAATCCGTACTTCAGTTATTATTTAATTTGATGTAAAATGTTTAGAAGTAATGGTTCTGATCACACACGTCCATTGCATCTGCTCGTAGCAGCCGGGGATGGGACATTAGGTCCGGATCGTGTGTTTCCTCTTCCTCCTCCTGCTTCACAAAAGTCGCTTCTTGCAACTGCAGTTGGAACATATAGGAAACAATAAAAATGTTTACAAATCATTGAACTCCCAAAAACAGTGGTCTTTAGTGGCGATGAATCAAAGAATGGAGACAATGACTGCATGAATGTACTCAGTTGGAACATATAGGAAACAATAAAAATGTTTACAAATCATTGAACTCCCAAAAACAGTGGTCTTTAGTGGCGATGAATCAAAGAATGGAGACAATGACTGCATGAATGTACTCACATGGCACAAAAGAATATCTAAGCATGAGTGAGAAAAGAAAAACAAGAAGAGTTTTGATGCTCTGAACAACAAGTGTAAATGAGTTTTACATTTGTTTTACTCTAACTAAATAGGCAAGAGGAAACAGGAGATGACAGCCCTCACTAAATGACTAACAGAATTTACATGAAATGTAAAATGTAAGAAGAGAAAAAGAGAGAAATGAGACTTATGGCACAGAAGGTAAAAAGGTCATGCATACGAGTGGAGGCCATGAACTCCCCCCTCCATCTGGGCAGACATGGTTCTCTTCTCAAACTTTAACTCGCCTGAGTACATCATGGACCTGAGAACAACAGACTTCTTAAAATCCCTACAATAATAATAATTTTAAAAAAGTAAACATATTGACACACTAACCTCAAGATGGACAAGCTCTTGGCTCCGATGTCCTGGCAGCCATGTTGGATCCCAGCAATGAGGTAAGGAACAAACTTCTGAATGGAGCCTTTATCTTGTACTGACCCTGAGACTCCCTGAGCCACCTTTAACTTGTCACCCTCACTGGACAAATAAATCCAAGTAGAGCAAGAGATGAACATTTTACAGAAGTTCACTATGCTTATGTCAGATTTTGAAGAGATGGAATATTGTGTGTCCATACTTATACCTAAAATAACGCTTTTGACTGTTGTTCTTCTCCATCGCATCCAAGGAGCCCATTCCTCTGTACTTTTTAAGGCGCACGCCATCTGAAAAGAAATATTCTCCCGGAGCCTCAGTGGTCGCTGCTAGCAAAGACCCCATCATCACTGAAGAAAAGTATTTTTAAATATGTATTATATGTTTGCAAATTAAACAAAATATGTAAAAAGAAAAAAGAAAGCAAGAATATATAGGGATGGAACTATGCTAGGTTTTGTTCTGAAAAGGTAGTTGAAAGATAATTTATCTAGAACAGCGGGCTGCAAGCTTTATGATCAGAAGAGCCATTTTTACACCTTCATTCACCAAATTAAATGTGTTCAGAGCCACAACAATCTGCTATAACTGTGGTTATCAACTGATGGCCCATGGGCCACTTTAGGTTTGTTAGAGGAGTCTTTTATAGCAGTAAGGGTGGGGGGACATTAAAAAGCTAAAAATACGAAATGATTTTTAACATTTATTGATAATTTTACAATTTAAGATAAATGAAAAGACCAGATTCTTGTAGGAGGGGTGGGGTTAGATAAAAAAATTAAAAATTAAACTATAAACTGTGCAGACCTATATGTGATTTTTTTTTATTGTGGAAAAAATAATTAAGTATAGAAATAAAGCAAAAAGTTAGATTATTTGCAGGAATGACAGCAGCTGAAAGTCATGTTTTTGTTGTTTGTATAACCAATAAAATTAAATTAATGTCAGTTTTGGTCAAAGCTTGAAAGAGCCTCTGCGGAGGGACCAAAGAGCCACATGTGGCTCCAGAGCCGCAGCTTAGCAGACCCCTGATCTAGAAAGACACATTTTTTATAATCCAAACATAAAGAGCAAATACTGAAGATTCCCTACCTGTCGAAGCTCCCAGAGCGAGAGCTTTGACCACGTGCCCCACAGTCTGAATGCCTCCATCAGCAACGACTGGGACTCCGAAACGTCTGGCATACTCTGCAACCTTGTACACAGCTGTACCTTGGGGGCGTCCACATGCCATCACTAAAGGACAAAAATGAAACATCTGCTTCTTCCTGCACAAGCTGGATTGTTGGATATCCAAAACTGTGCAAGCTGGCATCCAGCACTGCGTTCTGTACCTTCCTGAGTGATGCAGATTGAGCCACAGCCCATGCCGACCCTCAAAGCATCCACACCAGCATCGATGAGGTTTTTAGCCTGTGCAGCTGTCACCACTAGAGAGAGACAGAGGCATGGAAAACAGCTGGTTGACTAAGAAGATGATCAAATGGGAT
>JBBPBX010007981.1:51940-63732 GCA_038048925.1 Garcialebias charrua
ATATATATATATATATATATATATATATATGTATATATATATATATATATATATATATATATATATATATATATATATATATATATATATATATATATACAGGTAGTCCCCGACTTACGAGCGCTCTGACCTACGAGGTTCCGGACTTACGAGCTGGCGAATTTTTGGAAAAAACGCAAAAAATACCGAGTTTTTCTGTGTTTTTTCACCACAGTTCGTTAGCTAAACATGTGGACACACGTTTCCGATCATTTTTATGCACTCGTAAGCAGTTTTTCGATGAAAAACGAGTGTTTGTAGTCGCGCTAGCAAAACCGTTCCAACTTACGAGCGAAATTCCGGACTTACGAGACACGTGGCGGCCGTTCCAAGTTACGAATTTTCGCTTTACGAGCGCCTCGGAGGAACGGAACTCGCTCGTAAGTCGGGGACTACCTGTAATAATAATAATAATAATAATGAATTCAATTTATAACGCACTTTTCATTAATGAAAATCTCAAAGTGCTACACGGTGCAACAGAAATTAAATGTCAATAAAACAAGTAATAAAACAAGTAAAATCAATAACAGTATCAACTAAGACAAAAGTAGAATCATGAGGAGGTAGAGTATGCTCGGTTGAAAAGAAAGGTCTTCAAGCCGCTCTTAAAGTCAACCACAGACTGTGGGACCCTCAGACAGTCAGGAAGAGAGTTCCACAGGCGGGGGGCAGCCACACTGAAAGCCCGGTCTCCCATGGTCCTTAATTTGGTTCTCGGAATGTGAAGGAGATTACTGTTCTGTGACCGCAGCGACCGGGTGGATGAGTGTGGAATAAGAATATCCTTCAGATAATCTGGTGAAGCTCCATGTAAGCATTGATGTGTAATGAGAGCAGTTTTGTACTGAATTCTGTAGGCGACAGGAAGCCAATGAAGGTTATGAAGAATGGGCGTAATATGTTCAAATTTACGAACTCGCAACAAGATCCTTGCAGCACTGTTTTGAATATATTGAAGTTTCTGAAGGTTTTTGCCAGGGATTCCAATAAACAGGGAGTTGCAGTAGTCGAGCCTGGAGGAGACAAAAGCATGGACGAGCTTCTCAGCATCGGAAAAAGTTAGGGATGGGCGAAGTCTAGAGATGTTTCGAAGATGGAAGAAGCAAGTTTTAAACAGAAGCTTAATGTGATTTTCAAATGTAAGATTGGAGTCCATTTTTATTCCAAGATTTGTAACAGAGGTGGAGAGGGGGATGTCTTGTCCAGAAAAGGAAAGTGTTGTATATATATATATATATATACATATATATATATATATATATATATATATATATATATACAGGTAGTCCCCGACTTACGAGCGCTCTGACCTACGAGGTTCCGGACTTACGAGCTGGCGAATTTTTGGAAAAAACGCAAAAAATACCGAGTTTTTCTGTGTTTTTTCACCACAGTTCGTTAGCTAAACATGTGGACACACGTTTCCGATCATTTTTATGCACTCGTAAGCAGTTTTTCGATGAAAAACGAGTGTTTGTAGTCGCGCTAGCAAAACCGTTCCAACTTACGAGCGAAATTCCGGACTTACGAGACACGTGGCGGCCGTTCCAAGTTACGAATTTTCGCTTTACGAGCGCCTCGGAGGAACGGAACTCGCTCGTAAGTCGGGGACTACCTGTATATATATATATATATATATATTATATATTATATATATATATTATATATATTATATATATATATATATTATATATTATATATAATATATATAATAATAAAATAAATGAACAATAATAATAAAATGTATATACTAAAAAATAAAAATATGATAAAAATGAATAAATAAATAAATAAAAATCAATGCAGATTCCTAGATTATTATTTTTCTAAATAAAACAAATAGGAAACACTAATTATCAAGACCATAGTCAGAAATACCTTTCACCTTTTTCTAAATGACTAAACTTGCAGTCATTGTTAGGGTTGGGGTAGGCTGCAGCTGTACTTTAACTATTGAGACATACGCTACAAATACACAAATATTTGAAACATTTTACATTCACCACAATGTTTATTACACTGCACTCACCACCTCATCAGAAGTGAAATCAATAAAACCAGGGAGAATGAGGAAGTCACTGAAAGCAGAGAGGAAACAGACGAAGGCCAAATGATCAGTCTTTCTACAAAACCATAAATCATATCATTAATTATCCACAATAACAACCTTCACAGTTATTTTACGTTATAATTACAGTATTTGTAAGCACATAGCAGTAGCAGCTGTTTCACCTCTGCTGCCTTCTGGGACACTTACAGCAGAAATATTGGAATAACCACATAAAACAAATAGAAAAGCAAAATAAAGGATTATAATGGACTACTATGAAACTTTTGAGATTATTATAGTCCCACTCAGCAAATCTGTTATAGTTCATCAGTTCAGCCAGAGTTAAACTGGTTCCACCAGGCTGATCAAAGAAGCTATCTGGGTCATGACTTTTCCACAGAACCCCACTTCCAAATATCAGAACCACAGCTTTAACATTGAGTAGTGCTTTCAAAATACTTTGTATTTCAACATTTCAAATCATTCTTTTTAATTTTTTTCATGCACTCTGAAAGGAATCCTGTCATATGTTTAGAAGTGAAGCTTTCTTTGCAAGCCAGCGTAAAAAAGGTGAAAGACCCCGTCATGAGTCCAACCAACTGAAATCCTCCTGCTCATGGATAAACCCAACACATAGCCTCCATTAAGGAAACTGCACTGACACCCATTATCACACTACTCCCCCCACACACACACACACACACACACACACACACACACACACACACACACACACACACACAGGTTTGTCAATGTGGTTTAGCCGGACTTTTTCGCCAAACCCGCCCGAAGGTGTAATACGGGGTCTACCCCTTCCCGAGGTCCTAGCGACCTGGGACCAAGCTCAGAGCACTCTAAAAATTTTGAAAAAAATTTGGGTCACTTTAGCTTTCCGATAGGAGCTTCACAGCACGTTTTACCACCCAGACTCCAGTGTGGTTTACAAGGACGTCAAAAAATGTGGTTTATGAGGACAAACATGCATTATGGGGTCTTTAAAGGGACATTTAAACTCCGCCTACTTAACATAAAATTAACATAAAACACACAAATGTGACAGGAGGACAAACATGCATTATGGGGTCTTTAAAGGGACATTTAAACTCCGCCTACTTAACATAAAATTAACATAAAACACACAAATGTGACAGGACACTGCATTAGGAGAACAGTTTTTTGAACTGATTTTATTAAACAAATTAGGCACATACTTTATTTATATTCACTAACAAATCTTCAAATGTTTAAAATAAAATAAAACTTAAATGTTTCAAATAAAATAAAATAAAAACTTAAATTCTGTTGACATATTTACATTATTATAAAACATATTAACATTATATACATATTTCTAAAACAAAATTTTACTTTTTCTGCAGGGTTAATCACAACCTAATGTAAAGTACAGGGGATCCCCGACTTACGAGCGACGAAAGAGTTCCTCAGTCTGAGATGACATATTTACATTTTATAAAACATTAACATTACAAACTTGTACATATTTCTAAAACAAAATTTTACTTTTTCTGCAGGGTTAATCACAACCCAATGTAAAGTACAGGTGATCCCTGACTTATGAGCGATGAAAGACTTCTGAGATGACATATTTACATATTATAAAACATTAACATTACAAACTTGTACATATTTCTAAAACAAAATTGTACTTTTTTTACAGGGTTCACCACAACCCACTGTAAAGTACAGGTGATCCCCGACTTACGAGCGACGAAAGAGTTCCTCAGTCTGAGATGACATATTTACATATTATAAAACATTAACATTACAAACTTGTACATATTTCTAAAACAAAATTGTACTTTTTTTACACGGTTCACCACAACCCACTGTAAAGTACAGGTGATCCCCGACTTACGAGCGATGAAAGAGTTCCTCAGTCTGAGATGACATATTTACATATTATAAAACATTAACATTATAAACTTGTACATATTTCTAAAACAAAATTGTACTTTTTTTACACGGTTCACCACAACCCACTGTAAAGTACAGGTTATCCCTAACTTACGAGTGACGAAAGACATCCTCAGTCTGAGATGCTGTATTCAGCTCAGTCTTATAAAGACTTCCTTAGTCTGAGATGTTGTATTCAGCTGAGTCTTATAAATAAAGACTTCCTGATGACAGCCAAAACCAGCTGCTCACATGATCAAGGAGGACCATCAGCCTAAACATTGCCCATTTTCTACATCCATCCATTATCTTTACCCGTTTCTTCCATTTTGGGTCACGGGGGTCGCCGGTGCCCATATCCAGCAATCATAGGGCAAGGGGCGGGGTGCACCTTTCACGGTTCGCAAGTTTATCACAGGGCATCACATTTGTTACATGAAAACATAAAACACTAGAAAGCTTGTTGAACAAGACACATACTAAAATTAAAATACCCTGATGAATGCTCAATAATTCTAGTAGAATAATCAAAAAAGCTAAGTCTGGTCCTCAGGACATTCAAAAAAACAACACAAAGAAAAGCAAAAAAAAAAAACTGGAAATGTTTAGTCTTTTGTCCAAGTCTGGAGATAATGTATTCAACTCAGTATTATAAATAAAGATTTCCTCAGTGTGAGGTGCTGCATTCAGCTTAGTCTCATAAATAGCACCCTCTCACAGTGGATCAACCAGTTTGCAGGTCCTCCTTGATCATGAGAGCAGCTGGTTTTGGCTGTCATCAGCAAATTGGTTGATCCACTGTGAGAGGGTGCTATTTATAAGACTGAGCTGAATGCAACATCTCAGATTGAGGAAACCTTTCGGACAAATGACTTCCACAGTCTTGGATGCTGTACTCAGCTCAGTCTTATAAATAAATACTTCCTCAGTCTGAGGTACTGCATTCAGCTCAGTCTTATAAATAGCACCCTCTCACAGTGGATCAACGAGTTTGCTGAACAGCCAAAACCAGCTGCTCTCATGATCAAGGAGGACCTGCAAACTGGTTGATCCACTGTGAGAGGGTGTTATTTATAAGACTGAGCTGAATGCAGCACCTCAGACTGAAGACGTGTTTCGGACGAATGACTTCCTCAGTCTTACATGCTATGTTCAGCTCAGTCTTATAAAAGAAGACTTCCTCGACAAAGTTTTTTTTACAGTTTTTACATCAAAGTACAATTCAAACAAAAACACTTTCATCGATTCATTGCAAACCTGTTGCTTCCTCTCACATTCCTCCTTGGTGATCAGTTCACCTCGATATTCCAAAAGAAAGTCATATTTTGCAAAGGATTTATTTGCTAAGATTCCTCAACCTAGTTATATAAATAGGAAAAATTGTATTTTTTGTTAACACTAATAAAGCTCCACATACCTTTTAAGTTCACTGATAAATTTGATGACAAGGCCCTAAATAAAGACTTCCTCAGTCTGAGGTGCTGCATTCAGCTCAGTCTCATAAATAGCAAACTCCACTTGAGATTTCATGATAGAATGCAGACTGCTTTGCCTTATGTTTTAAATGTGTTTTCTCCAATATTCCTTGTGTCAGGAGAAAAGCAACATTTTGAAGTGCTGGGAAAAACAGGGAAACTTGTGTCTGACATATTAGGATCAGATATTGCTGCTTTTTCCAGAATCTGTCCAACTTTGGACTGGCTACATTGAAGGGGGACACAGAGACATCTGGACAAGTCTCAGTCTATCACAGGGACACATTTACAAGTCTCCAGTCCATCACAGGGACACATTTACAAGTCACCAGTCCATCACAGGGACACGTGGACAAGTCTCCAGTCCATCATAGGGACACCTGGACAGGTCTCCAGTCCATCACAGGAACACATTTTTAAGTAATATAATAATAATAATAATAATAATAATAATAATAATAATAATAATAATAATAATAACTGACAAGTTATAATAATAACAAGTCTCCAGTCCATCACAGGGACACCTGGACAGGTCTCTTCTCTTAGAATTGAGAAAGCCTTTTGGATGAAGGGCGAAACGTCTTCTGCTACAAATAAAAGTCCAGTTGTTTTTTTATTGAACACATTTTTTTGATTGTAACAAAGACCTCGGTACATACCAGGCAACTAGGTTATTAGTCATTTCATTATAAAGCCAGGTTGCATAGGTACCAGGTACATACCAATTGAGTACAAGATAACATGTCATTTTATAGAATAGTCTGGTACAAAATATACATACTGGTTAAATAACCAGTATGCTACCAGTATCTGGGGTATGTACCTTTCTGTATTATGTATTAATATTGTATAAATCTGTGTTACACTTTTAAATACTTTATTTAAAAAAAAAGTTCCTCCATATTTTTTTCAACCTGTAGCTTGGATATCTTTGCCAGTTGTGTTGGGGGAGCTGGTAATCTGTAAAATTCCCTGTGAACACGGATGTCATGGCCCAAGAAGTCTGCAACCTGGTCAAGTTCATTGTTTTTTAAGTTCAAGACTTGTGAGAGCGTGGCTACATGTTTCCGTAGTTGTGTTGACCTGAGGAACTCTGGGTGCTATGCTCCACACTGGCTTGCATGAACACGCAGACTGTCCTGTCCTCTGTAGTGACTCATTGATTTAGGTCTTGCAAATAGAAATAAGTTTGTTTGTAAAACAACACATGTCTCTCTCTTACTTGCCAATAAAGTCAGTGCATCCACCACATTTGGTGCGAGTAAAACTGCAACCTTTCGGCCTCTTTTCACAATGATTTCAACCCGAGTGAAATGGCTGCAGAGCTTCTGTTCAACCGTTGACAAACCCATGGCAACATCATCATGGAGCTTGGTGGTGTCACGCTCCATAAAACTTCGTAGGTGCATCTTTGAAACCTCTCCTGCTCGTCTACGATTGAACACAATGACCTATGCAAGTGTAACTTTTGCAAGTTCTGCATAAGTCTGGGGGCTGGCTTCATCTTTCAAGGTGTTAAAGGCATTTTCTCCTGATTTATTCAGATGCTGATGCAGAAGCTTAACATCTTCAGTGAATGGTAATGTTAATGGCCTATTGTATTTGGCATGATTTTAAGTGCTAAGGGCACTATGAGACACCATCTCTGACCATTTTGATGAGCACAGTTTTTTGAATGCGTCTGACGACTTCATCAGTTGTTCATCTTCTGCCATGAGTGCTCGGCAATGAACAAGGTTACAGATTTTGTTCAGTGTATGTCCCAGTTTTATGGCAAGGCTTGTTTTTTTGTATGAACGTGTTTCTTCATCAAAGCCTGACACAGTCTTTACTGCTTGCACAACTCTCTGGAAGTTAGCAGGTTTCACAGCATCCTCTAGGTTATGTATTGCATATTTTGTGCGCAGACATATCAACAAACGGCCAACTTCATGAAGCTTTTGTCGCATGTAGTCGTATTTTGAGGGGTCTTGTCCATGTCTGTTGTGGAGTGACTGAGCAAACTGAATAATACACAGGTCATTTCTCACAGCTGAGGTAACATCGTCGGGTTTCATACTTTTAATGATCTTACAAACACCACTTCAGATTTCATGATAGAATGCAGACTCTTTAGCCAAAGCCAAACTCAGCACTTTGGCTCTTCCAGGTGGATTATCCATATCCATATTTTCTGGCTTACAAGGGCATCTACGGACATGTCTCCATAGTTGCTTTTGAACGTACATTCCTTCACAGTAGATACAGTGAATAAATGTTCCATCTACGGCCTTAGCTTTTGTCTTTCTCTTCACTTTCAAGGGCCCTTGTCCACCTTGTAAAACTGCATTGTTATGCTTGTGAATTCCCCTGTTCCTCAATTTTTCTAATAAAACTTTGCGCTCTTTAGAATCCTTGTGAAGGGAAAACAGTTGGATAATTTCAGGATGCGTCTGGTGTGTTTGCAAATGGCGTGAAATTTTAGTTTGTGGCTTACCACAAACATAACAGAAGTTTTGTAGACATGTAATCTGCTTTGAGGATTCCTGTTTGAGAAGCTCATCTTTTCTGTCTGGTTTATCCTTTGAGTATGTGGTAGAAGTGGCTTGGCCTGATGTTTTAAATGCGCTTTCTCCAATATTACTTGTGTCAGGAGGAAAGCACCATTTTGACGTGCTGGGAAAAACAGGGAAACTTGTGTCTGACATATTAGGATCAGGTATTGCTCCTTTTTCCAGAATCTGTCCAACTTTGGACTGGCTACACTGAAGGGGGACACAGGGACATCTGGACAAGTCTCCAGTCCATCACAGGTACACAGGGACAAGTCTCCAGTCCATCACAAGGACACGTGGACAAGTCTCCAGTCTATCACAGGGATACCTGGACAGGTCTCCAGTCCATCACAGGTACACAGGGACAAGTCTCCAGTCCATCACAAGGACACATGGACAAGTCTCCAGTCCATCACAGGGACATGTGGACAAGTCTCCAGTCCATCACAAGGACACATGGACAAGTCTCCAGTCCATCAAAGGGATACCTGGACAGGTCTCCAGTCCATCACAGGTACACAGGGACAAGTCTCCAGTCCATCACAAGGACAGATGGACAAGTCTCCAGTCCATCACAGGGATACCTGGACAGGTCTCCAGTCCATCACAGGTACACAGGGACAAGTCTCCAGTCCATCACAAGGACACATGGACAAGTCTCCAGTCCATCACAGGGACATGTGGACAAGTCTCCAGTCAATCACAGGGACACCTGGACAGGTCTCCAGTCCATCACAGGGACACATTTACAACTCTTCAGTCCATCACAGGGACACATTTACAAGTCTCCAGTCCATCACAGGGACACATTTACAAGTCTCCAGTCCATCACAGGGACATCCTGGACAGGTCTCCAGTCCATCACAGGGACACGTGGACAAGTCTCCAGTCCATCACAGGGACACATTTACAAGTCACCAGTCCATCACAGGGACACGTGGACAAGTCTCCAGTCCATCACAGGGACACATGGACAGGTCTCCAGTCCATCACAGGGACATGTGGACAAGTCTCCAGTCCATCACAAGGACACCTGGACAGGTCTCAAGTCCATCACAGGTAAACAGGGACAAGTCTCCAGTCCATCACAAGGACACATGGACAAGTCTCCAGTCCATCACAAGGACACGTGGACAAGTCTCCAGTCCATCACAGGGACATGTGGACAAGTCTCCAGTCCATCACAAGGACACCTGGACAGGTCTCAAGTCCATCACAGGTACACAGGGACAAGTCTCCAGTCCATCACAGGGACACATGGACAGGTCTCCAGTCCATCACAGGGACACATGGACAAGTATCCAGTCCATCACAGGGACACCTGGACAGGTCTCCAGTCCATCACAGGGACACATTTACAAGTCTCCAGTCCATCACAGGGACACATTTATAAATTAAAATATATAAATTACACATTTTTGTCATCTGTGTATGTTTCCCATACTTGACAGACAAAATTGTTCTCTGCATTTAACCCAACCACCACCAAGTGGTGCAGTGAGCAGCCGTAGTGAGCGCCCGGGGAGCTGGGGAAATAGGTATGCACTCATAGACACCCCAAGGTGTGTAGTGGCCGGGGTTCGAACTCGAACCAGGGTCCTTCAGATCACAAGTCCGGTTCCCTTGCAAGTCTCCAGTCCATCACAGGGACACATTTACAAGTCTCCAGTCCATCACAGGGACACATTTACAAGTCTCCAGTCCATCACAGGGACACATTTACAAGTCGCCAGTCCATCACAGGGACATCCTGGACAGGTCTCCAGTCCATCACAGGGACACATGGACAAGTCTCCAGTCCATCACAGGGACACATTTACAAGTCACCAGTCCATCACAGGGACACGTGGACAAGTCTCCAGTCCATCACAGGGACACCTGGACAGGTCTCCAGTCCATCACAGGGACACATTTACAAGTCTCCAGTCCATCACAGGGACACATTTACAAGTCTCCAGTCCATCACAGGGACATCCTGGACAGGTCTCCAGTCCATCACAGGGACACGTGGACAAGTCTCCAGTCCATCACAGGGACACGTGGACAAGTCTCCAGTCCATCACAGGGACACATGGACAGGTCTCTAGTCCATCACAGGGACATGTGGACAAGTCTCCAGTCCATCACAAGGACACCTGGACAGGTCTCAAGTCCATCACAGGTACACAGGGAAAAGTCTCCAGTCCATCACAAGGACACATGGACAAGTCTCCAGTCCATCACAGGGATACCTGGACAGGTCTCCAGTCCATCACAGGTATACAGGGACAAGTCTCCAGTCCATCACAAGGACACGTGGACAAGTCTCCAGTCCATCACAGGGACATCCTGGACAGGTCTCCAGTCCATCACAGGGACATGTGGACAAGTCTCCAGTCCATCACAAGGATACCTGGACAGGTCTCCAGTCCATCACAGGTACACAGGGACAAGTCTCCAATCCATCACAAGGACACATGGACAAGTCTCCAGTCCATCACAGGGACATGTGGACAAGTCTCCAGTCCATCACAAGGACACATGGACAAGTCTCCAGTCCATCAAAGGGATACCTGGACAGGTCTCCAGTCCATCACAGGTACACAGGGACAAGTCTCCAGTCCATCACAAGGACAGATGGACAAGTCTCCAGTCCATCACAGGGATACCTGGACAGGTCTCCAGTCCATCACAGGTACACAGGGACAAGTCTCCAGTCCATCACAAGGACACATGGACAAGTCTCCAGTCCATCACAGGGACATGTGGACAAGTCTCCAGTCAATCACAGGGACACCTGGACAGGTCTCCAGTCCATCACAGGGACACATTTACAACTCTTCAGTCCATCACAGGGACACATTTACAAGTCTCCAGTCCATCACAGGGACACATTTACAAGTCTCCAGTCCATCACAGGGACATCCTGGACAGGTCTCCAGTCCATCACAGGGACACGTGGACAAGTCTCCAGTCCATCACAGGGACACATTTACAAGTCACCAGTCCATCACAGGGACACGTGGACAAGTCTCCAGTCCATCACAGGGACACATGGACAGGTCTCTAGTCCATCACAGGGACATGTGGACAAGTCTCCAGTCCATCACAAGGACACCTGGACAGGTCTCAAGTCCATCACAGGTACACAGGGAAAAGTCTCCAGTCCATCACAAGGACACATGGACAAGTCTCCAGTCCATCACAGGGATACCTGGACAGGTCTCCAGTCCATCACAGGTATACAGGGACAAGTCTCCAGTCCATCACAAGGACACGTGGACAAGTCTCCAGTCCATCACAGGGACATCCTGGACAGGTCTCCAGTCCATCACAGGGACATGTGGACAAGTCTCCAGTCCATCACAAGGATACCTGGACAGGTCTCCAGTCCATCACAGGTACACAGGGACAAGTCTCCAATCCATCACAAGGACACATGGACAAGTCTCCAGTCCATCACAGGGACATGTGGACAAGTCTCCAGTCCATCACAAGGACACCTGGACAGGTCTCAAGTCCATCACAGGTACACAGGGAAAAGTCTCCAGTCCATCACAGGGACACATGGACAAGTCTCCAGTCCATCACAGGGATACCTGGACAGGTCTCCAGTCCATCACATCACAAAAATTAAGAACCATTACACGATTGTTTGGTTTATCATATTTATGGCTATTCTGTAAATAGTAAAAATAGAAAAATGACATTCTTTAAAGGAGTACTTTTTCAGTGTCAACTATCCTTCCTCGATGCACTTGCACATACCTTTATTTTGCTCTTACAGAATGTTTT
>JBBPBX010007982.1:0-19474 GCA_038048925.1 Garcialebias charrua
TGTTTTTCTTCAAGATTTTGTTGGTCAATTACTCGTTGTCTTTCAAGATTTTGCTGGTCAATTACTCGTTGTCTTTCGAGCTCGGCTTGTTTTTCTTCTAAATTCTGCTGGTCAATTACTCGCTGTCTTTCGAGCTCAGCTTGCTTTTCTTGGAGTTGTCTTTTGAGCTTCTGACGTTCTAGCCTTTGTAGTTCAGCTGTTACTCTTTCTTGCTCCTCCATTACTGCTAACACTTCCTTGGATGCAGCTGCCTCTGCTTCTGCTTCCAGTTTCTTGCTTAGTTGTGAGCATGATTGGAAGGAACTACCTTTAGACCTTTGTGATCTTGACCTTGACGTGATGCTTTCAGATCCTAGGCATGACCCTACATCTGGCCACGGATCTTCTTCGCTTTCTACGAGGTCTCCCCGTAGCTGGTTTTCAGCTCTCTTGACAATGTATGTAGAAAGTGAAGTACATACATCAACTTTACGTCTTGTGTCTGCATCAGGAGGTTGTATTTGTCGTATTTGTTCGTAGATCGTTTTTACGTTTGTGCAGGTGGCATTTAGGTCTTTAATCAGCTCCTTTAATTCACTGTCAGAAGCTTTCCTACTTAGTGTTGCTTTAATCAGTTTTACTTCGCATTTCCATTTTCCAAAGGTGACTGCGTATCTGTTTTGAAGGCTCCTGAGTTTCTCCTCTTGAAGCTCTTTGCCTCCTTCTGTTAATGTTCTTAGCCTTTCACTCCTACGAACAGTCTGTGTGTCTGGGATTTGCTCATTAACATTTTCTTCTACTTCAGTATGTGATACAGCATGGAGCTCTTTATGATCCTTGTCGGTCATCTTGTGAGTCTGGATGGATTTCACTCAATGTGCTATGTTCAAATTATAATACTCTTTCAAACCATAAAAAGGTGCGACCTATACACCGGAAAATACGGTATTACCTTGTGATTACTGTTACCTTATACCTTAACTAATGAGCTTCACTCTTAGTGCAGATGTGCTTCAGCTTCAGGAATAAAAGGTGCGACCTATACACCGGAAAATACGGTATTACCTTGTGATTACTGTTACCTTATACTTTAACTAATGAGCTTCACTCTTAGTACAGATGTGCTTCAGCTTCAGGAACTTTGTAAATTTCACACTTAAGTTTGATTTTAAGCAAACCACAATTGTTTCCTTAAATCACTTTGAAGTCCAGTAGAAATTAGTTATTGTTTGACAAAGTTGTTATAGACTTATTCTGGCGTTGAACTTAACCTTTAGCTTAACCACTTATTCTATTTAAACAATGTCCCTTGTTAATTTCCGCCTTATTCACACTTAATTTGATTTTAAACAAACACAAATTATTTCCTTAAACAACAATACATCACTTTGAAGTCCAGTAGAAATTAGCTATTCTTTGACAAGGTTGTTACAGAGACTTATTGTGGCTTTGAACTTAGACCTTGAACTTAACCACATTTATTCTGTTTAAACACTGTCCTTCTGTTAATTTTTCCACCTTTACTTCAGTTGCATTCACTGGGCTGGGCTGCTTGTGTGCGTTGCTTAGAAGGTGGCGCCCTCTTGAGTTTGTACCACCGCAGCATCATCTTCAGCTGCACACATGGCTTTTCTTTCTCGCCGGCAGGTGGCGGTAGAGTTTTTCACTGTGGCGTTCTCAATGACGACAGAGCACGGCTTCTTTGTTCATACGGGCGCGTTTATTAATGCCGTGAAAAACTACAGAAATAAGACAGAAAGTACAGAAATAAAACACAATGCTTTGGGTACAGTACTGAGAAATGAGTAGACATGCTCTAACAAAGGAAATACCTCGTGGCCGTCCGTCATTAAGAAGTCAAAGAAGTTCTAAACGGGCGTTTCTCGTCTTATGCATTCTAAATAAACATATAAAATATTAGAACATCATGACTGACGGATGTACGATGTATTACAACAGTTATAAATACCTTTTAAGTTAGTGAACAGTCTTAGGCTGCTGGCTGTGCGCCTCCCGTTCTCTAGGTGTGTGTGCGCATGTGGGGGTGTGTCGAGTACCGTGATCTCGCCTCTCTCTTCCGTTCACACAAAATCTCGCGATAACAGTACTAACAAAATACAGGTAGTCCCTGACTTACGAAGTAAACGCATCTTGTACAAAGTATCACATTCTCAAGGTATGAGCAAAACAAATTAAACCCAAAATATTCTAACTACTAAAAAACGAATATTAATTCCCCTTCTAATGCATAAATCCTTTTCAGCGACACTTACACAAACTTTATTGTTCTTCATCTTCTGACTCTCATATTATATCGAGTGGAAACTCTTCAGATTAAACAAGTTAGATGTTCCCACCGCTAGTTAGAACGACTTTGTCACGTTTTGCAAAATAAAGAAACCGAGTAAGACTCGCTGCAGATGAGACCTGCAGTTTAACAAAACCGAACTACGTCCACACCTACGAATTAGTCTTTCCTCTCATCAGTGATGTCGTCTCTTTCTCTTCGCTTGTGAAACTTTGTTCAGTCACATTCTGACGGTCATGAGCACTCGTTTGACTCGTTTTGAAGCGAAAACTTAACGCGCTTTGGAGACTAGCTTAGCTTTTAGCCTGCTACCGCTAACGCCTGCTGCTGGAGTGAGCGCTGCGTAACAACGACGTCACCACGCACGTTTTGTGTCACAGCTTTTTCTGTCCGGGCGGGTTGTTGAAGCAGCCGCTCCAACCCGAACAGAAACAGAAAAACGTTGTAAAATCCTATCGAAATATCGAAAATATGCTTAAACTTCATATCATCGTTATTGAATAAAAGTATATCGCGATATTTATCGTTATTGAATTATCGTCCAGCACTATGTGACGATCACCGATACCGATCACAATTACCGATTGCCTATATGTGAGCCGATCACATAAACCGATCACCGATCAAATGGCTTACCTGTAATTTATGAGTGCTGCTTCTGGCTACAAGATCTGAAAACTTTTCAGATCTTGTAGCCAGAAGCAGCACTCATGTTATTTTCAGAACCATAAAATCACCATAATTCAGACAAAAACATATTTTTACTAATTTATTTCAGAGAACAAAGTAAATAAAAGTAATTATCAACTGCATTATCAAAGAAAAATGTTTACCTTACTAACTTTCAATTAAAAAAAAAGGTTTTTTATTGTTTTAAAAAAAAAAACACATCTATTACTTCATATAAAAAACTAAAATACCCCATTTGCTACTTAAAGCTGCACTGTTGGCTGTTTTTACAAATGGCTTTATAAATACGTAAAGTATCATTATTATTATTTTTAAATAATTTCGTGCTTTTTTGAACAACTTCCTGCGGGAACCAGGTGGCGGTAATGCGCTTAATATGAGTTCGCCAACCGCCATTCAACTCTATAGAAGAAGAAGAAGAACCAGGAAATACCGCCTCCGCCATTTTACATTCATTAGTTCCACACTCGGCACTCGGCTTTTGGAGGACTGTTTCTCCCATAAGAGGATGCCTCATACGGATAAATTAACTGGAAACACTCCCTGAACTCTGTGAATGTCTCAGGACTGGAGCAGCAGCCGCGATCGCTCCGCCGAGCGCTCCTACAGCACCGCGCGAGACCAGCAGCTCATGGTATGAGCTAAGGCTAACATGCTAAACCGGACCCCAGCACCGGAGCTGCCGCAGACAGCCGGCTTTGTGCGATCAGAGGTTCCTGGAGCTCGCCTCGATGTCGGACTGGAAGCAGAAGATATCGGGGGACTCATGGTATGAGCTAAGGCTAACATGCTAAACCGGACCCCAGCACCGGAGCTGCCGCAGACAGCCGGCTTTGTGCGATCAGAGGTTCCTGGAGCTCGCCTCGATGTCGGACTGGAAGCAGAAGATATCGGGGGACACCCAGCTAACTTGGAATAACAAAGCCGACAGCCTTTTTGAAGCCGCAGCTAAACTGGACTGCCCGTAACTGCGCAGCGGAGCGGACTCGGTGGGGCTACTCGGTGGGGCTACATGCTAACAGTTGTTGCTTATGGCGGCGCTGGCAGACGGCTTTTGGTAAGTTATTAAAACGTATTAAAACATTTTAATGACGAATTAGGTTTGTTGTGTTGAAGGACTTCGTTGAAATTCCTCCACGAGGTACTTTTTCGTCGCACGTTTTGCAGTTAGCAAACCGCATCACAGGCTCTGTGATCGGTAATTGAAGGCAAAAGCCGATCACATCCGCTTTAATGATTATCGGTGCCGATTGATCGGTTACCGATCGATCGGCACATCCCTAATTTTAACTTCCTGACACCATTTTCAAAACTTGGACCTGAGTGTTGAGCCATTTCTAGCCATCTCTTGTCTCCTGTCCTAACATCCCATGAACTGACACATTTTAATGTTCTAACAAGAATTTCTTGTTCAAGTTCAGAAGAAGTTGGTTATAGGAGCCAAGATGGTGTAGTGGCAGGGTTTTTGACTTGGGACCTGAAGGACGCGGGTTCGCGCCCCGGCCCCGGCCACTACACACCTTGGGGTGTCTATAGCCGTTTTCGCATTTACCGGCCCTCCCCAGTTCGGCTCGTCTCTGGTTGGCCCAGAGCCAGCCCTGGCCCGCCCTCGTTCATTACGCACTGTCCGGAGAGCAAGCCTTGAAGTGGGTGGGGTGTTCGCTTGACGTGGGTGGAGTGTTCACTTGACGTGGGTGGAGTGTTCTTGTGTGCGCGCTTACAGTGTTTTAAGAGAGGACACGCCGCTAACAAGTATTTGTTTGCTGAGTATATATATTAGTGGTTCTGAGTTTAATATTTGTTAATTACTGATTACAAATCAGCTTATGTTACAACGTAAATAACACGAAGCGCGCACCCATTTCCGCCTTTCCGCGCGACCTGAATGTCATTAAACAATAACTAATATTGTCTAACTGTTGCGCGCAGCCAGGGTTTTAAAATATAACTAATAATCTCTAACTTCTACGTGCAGCTAAAATGTTAAGAGGAGTGATTCCTATATGGGTAAGGTGGACACCTGAAAATCCAGTCCGCTGTATAGCTCAAAGCGTTAGTGCACTGTCGTTTTGACCCGGCGAAGCGGGTTCGCTTCCCGCCTGGGACAAAGTCATTTTACTTTTTTTTAATTTTTTTATTGGAGTAAATAAAAAGGAGTTTGTTAACCAAACAAACTCCTTTTTATTTAAAAGAAAATGTGAATAAAAAATAAAAAAAGTAAAATAACTTTGTCCCAGGCAGGAAGCGAACCGGCTTCGCCGGGTCAAAACGACAGTGCACTAACGCTTTGAGCTATACAGCGGACTGGATTTTCAGGTGTCCACCTTACCCATATAGGAATCACTCCTCTTAACATTTTAGCTGCACGTAGAAGTTAGAGATTATTAGTTATATTTTAAAACCCTGGCTGCGCGCAACAGTTAGACAATATTAGTTATTGTTTTAGTTATTGTTTAATGACATTCAAGTCGCGCTGAAAGGCGGAAATGGGTGCGCGCTTCGTTGTTATTTACGTTGTAACATAAGCTGATTTGTGATCAGTTATTAACAAAAATTTAACTCAGAAAAACTAATTCAGCTAACAATTGTTTTAGGGGTTTCTGTAGTTAAATTTGAATGAAATTCAACCCTCGCGCTGAGGTTGTTTGAATGAGTCCCGCCCCTGCTGCAAACAACGAATCAAATGTGAGCAGTACATGACGTGAAACTGGGTCCGTGGGGCTCGGCCCGATAGAACCACGGTGGACATGGTTCCAGAACAAGGGTGGATCCCGGGCGGAAAAGGTAAATGCGAATACGCCGAACCCGGGTTAGAAGCGGGGAGAGCCGGGGAGGGCTGGCCAATTCGAAAACGGCTTATGAGTGCACATCTAATTCTCCAGCTCCCCGAGCGCGACTACGCTGCTCGTTGCACCACCTGGTGGTGGTTGGGTTAAATGCAGAAGACCAATTTCGTCTGTCAAGTATGGGAACATACACAGATGACAAATGTGACAAATTATTATTATATTATTATTATTTTCAAAGTTTTTCGAGTCCAGTCTGGCTCGTTTGGGAGAGAGAATCTGTCATGCTGTACTGAACAGTCTTCCAATAGTTTTTCAATAGGCTTTCAATAGGCTTTCAATAATCTTTCAATAGTCTTTCAATAATCTTTCAATAGGCTTTTAATAATCTTTCAAAAGTCTTTCAATAATCTTTCAACAGTCTTTCAATAATCTTTGAAAAGTCTTTCAATAATTTTTCAATAATATTTCAATAGTCTTTCAATAGTCTTTCAATAATCTTTCAATCGTCTTTCAATAATCTTTCAATAGTCTTTCAATAATCTTTCAATAGTCTTTCAATAGTATTTCAATAATCTTTAAAAAGTATTTCAATAGTCTTTCATAGCCATTCAACAGTCTTTCAACAATCTTTCAATAGTCTTTCAACAGTATTTCAATAATCTTTCAATAGTCTTCCAACAATATTTCAATAATCTTTCAATACTATTTCAATAGTATTTCAATAGTCTTTCAATAGTCTTTCAAAAGTATTTCAATAATATTTCAAAAGTATTTCAATACTATTTCAATAGGCTTTCAATCTTTCAAAAGTCTTTCAATAATATATATTTCAATAGGCTTTCAATAATCTTTCAAAAGTATTTCAATAATCTTTCAATAGTCTTTCAATAATCTTTCAATAGTATTTTAATAGTCTTTCAATAATATTTCAAAAGTCTTTCAATAGTCTTTCAATAATCTTTCTAAAGTCTTTCAACAGTCTTTCAATAGTCTTTAAATAATCTTTCAATAGCCTTTCAACAGTCTTTCAATAATTTTCAATAGTCTTTCAATAATCTTTCAAAAGTATTCCAATAATCTTTCAAAAGATCAATAGTCTGTCAATAGTATTTCAATAGTCTTTCAATAGTCTTTCAATAGTCTTTCAATAGTTTTTCAACAGTATTTCAATAATCTTTCAAAAGTCTTTCAATAGTCTTTCAATAGTCTTTCAATAGTCTTTCAATAGTCTTTCAATAGTCTTTCAATAGTCTTTCAATATTATTTCAATAGTCTTTAAATTAATCTTTCAATAGTATTTCAACAGTCTTTCAATAATCTTTCAATAGTCTTTCAATGAGGCCATTGGTGGTGTGTATCTTCTGGCTGACTCTCCACTGTGGAATCAAATGTGGGTGTGTTAGAGGTGCTGTGGGTGCACCCAGTTCAATAACGTTTATACTAGAATATACATCATTGGTCCAGTTCTTCTTGAAGTCGGGTCTAATTTTACCTGTCCACATTGTAGTGATTCAATGGTCCAACTCCCCCCTTGCCATTAGTTACTTTCAAACTAATGAACAAATAAAAATTACAACGTGGATGTAACTTGTAACACATTATAGAAATGTAGTGTAGTAGAAAGTACAGATACTTAATGTAAAATGTAGTGGAGTAAAAATCAAAATTACTCACGTTTAAAACTACTTAAGTACAGAAAAAATATATACTTAAGTACAGTAACAAAGTACTTGTACTTAGTTATATTCCACTACTAGCAGTGTGTGATATAAATGCCATCAAGGAGTGCCGGCCTTTAATTATTTCATTTAATATTTTCATTTTAGTCTGAGGACCAAGTGGCAACTTCCATTGGGGATGAATTACGGTAATCTTAAAATTATACTTCTGTGAGACAGACGTCCACTTAGTAAGTAACATTAAAAAAGACACTCCCACACATCGAGGACACACATCGAGGACACCCACGGTCCTCTGGTTCAACACAAAGGCATCAGAGTCTAACCAACAGGGACGTCACATCTTCTTCTCAGCCATGATCAGAAAGGTTTACTGATCTTGTTTTGGCGTGTTGGAGCGGCCCCTCTGGTTTACTCACTCAGCCTGAGTTCCTGATTTCCCAGGAGAAAGGAGAAGGTGCCTTCATGACCTACCCTTCCCTGGATTGCCTCCCACAATGCTTTGCTCAAACCTTGCCTGTATATCGCCCCAGTTCTTTGACTTTTCTCTTCCCTCGTCCACAGAGCCCAATTCAGCACATTTACATCAATCTGTGCTCTGATGTTCTCTGCCCACTCAGCCTCCATCTCAGCAGAGACCCCGAGGGTTGACCATTAAGAGCAGGGATGAGGGGACATGCTTTCTCAGCCAAAGATCCCGGACAACCTGAAAAACTCAGCGCTCGGCCAGGCGTCACACAACACGCCGCCTGCATCAGATGGACCCGAGAGCGGGCATGATGGCCACATTTACTCATGAGTAAATTAAAAATAGTCATGAGCACATTCAGTAGAGGCGTAGAAATGTTAGTGTTATTTTTGTAAGGGGTAGTACAAAATATATTTATAATAGTTCTCATCCAATGACTTTGTATGATATAAAAATGTTTTTTACGCTTAAATTATTAAAGATAATTTGAGTCCCTGAGTCAACTGTTACTCTAAAACACCTGTCACCTCCGGTTTGATTTAATGTAATTCAGGTTTTTTCCCCCAAATATAATTCAGTTTTTTCAAATGTAATTCCATTTTTTTCATCACTTTGGCCACTTCCGCTTTGGCCACTTCCACTTTGGCCACTTCCGATTTGGCTTAAGGTAATCATTTTTTTTTCAAATGTTGTTCTGTTTTGGTTTCTATTGTGTTTATTCATATATATATATTTTTTTTTTCCCTTCAAAAAATTGTGCATGCACACCTCATGGCCACCATACCTATGTATTTTGAGCACAACAACTTTGCTTAAACACCTGTTGGAGTCAACCTTGTTTGTCTTTCAGCAAAATATTTCATGACCCACAGATCGCAGTTCATAAAAACTTTCAAATTATGGTAATTTTATTAACTTTTGACTCATTAACCTGCTCCAGTTAATGAGCCATAACCTACAAAAAATGGTTATATCCGAGTGTCCGATGCTGCTCAATAATCCAGATCGATGAACCTAACGAGGTCATGTCAGGTCCTCTGGACGGATTCTTCTTTGTTGAAATGTTTTGTCTTTTATCCGAAACACTTCTTCAGCCTGAGGAGCTGCAGCAAACTCAGTCTTATGAAATGCACCTTCTCAAAGTTGATGTATTTGTTGTAGACTCTCAGACTGAAGAAGTCGTTTGGATAAAAGATGAAACGTTTCAACAAAGAAGAATCCATCCAGAGGACCTGACTCAACCTCGTTAGATTACACCTGAAGGTATTTTACAAATACTGTATTGAACTAACATTCTGTGTGATATTAGCTGAGAAATGTTTTAAAAATATGCATTTAAATAAAAAAACTTAGCTCATTGTTGTAGAAACGCATGGTGCCTTCCTGTTCAGGTGTCCTTGGATGTTTCACCTTTTGCCTAATGCAGCAAGTGTAATGTGGCAAGAGGAAGGTAGTCAGAGTCACGATGTGCCTGCAGGCAAACACAGTCCATGTCCCATTTTTGGTTTGTTAGCTTGTTTTATTTATTTTGCCCTCATTCAGTACTGTCCCTCTTTGTTTTTGTGTGTTTTTTACACATTCCATATATCTGTCCACCCATGTACCTATCAAACAGTCCGATCGGAAAAGAAATGATGTCATTTCAGAGTTCAAGACAGCACAGCTGTGGAAGTGGAAGAGGAACCTGAACGATGCATATTTAGAGATTGGCAGGAGAACACGGTCATAGTGCCTGTAGCAACTCTCAGGATGCTATCAAACCTGAGTGCAGTTTCCATCTGGGTGGCTGAGATAAGAAACATTGTTGTACACATAATGACTTCATCTACGCAGCCAATTCCCTTTAAGGATGGACAAATCCATATGTTCATTGTATATGAGGTCATTACAGCAATACCAATTCAGAAACAAACAAAAAAAAAAACATTTGCGCTTAAACTTGACAAAACACACTCAGTTTGTGTGACAAATGCTTAAAACAAGTAGAAAGACATTTGTGTCATCTTTAAGGTGAAGTGGTGTGATGTAGGAAGAGATTTTCCAGACCTCAAAGTCCATATGTTGTGTTACTGTAACTGGATGAAACGTGGTTCGGATCCTTTTGTCGTACCAGCCCATATTCCCTTTGTGTGCCTACATAATCCTGGTCTTAAACACAATGCAGTTAGCTGGCTGTGGGTGGTAATCAAAGCGTTTAACGGAGGAAATCACCCTCTCATTTAAAAGCGCATAAACAACAGGCAGCGTGAAACCTCCTCGAGCCAAACGGAAGGCTCCAAATCCGTAAATAAAAAAACAAAACAAAGAAAACCCTGACACATCTAAAGAGGCTAGTGAGGCTAAGAAAGGAAGAAAAAAAAATGTCTTAATGGATTATTTAAGAGGACACATCCTCTTTGCATGGCTGCTCACCGGCTGTTACACAACCTGCTTCTTCTCCAGCGTCACTGCCAAGCGTCTCGGTGCGACAGCTGGCACACCTGATCTATCTGACTGGATTAGTGCAATCAGCGGGCAATGTGCTTAAAGCTAACCAGAGAGTCGGTGGCACGAGAGCCGCTGATTGCTAAATCAGGTATGAAAATAACTGGAAAAGCTCCACCATGGAAAGGCTCTTTCGGAGGTGTCACAGAACCAATTTCAGTGCCGACTGTAAGTGTCTCCTTTAATTTCCAAGAGTCTCGGCAGAAACGAACACCATAAGAATGGGTGGTGTAACAGCTGCATCGATGGACTCGTACTGATTTAGCATGGACTAGCAGTCAAGAAAGCATTCATAATGAGTGTAACTATCAACACATGTGGATGGCAAAACCTGCCCTTCAGCTGTGGTTCCTTGAAAAGCCCATTTTCAAGACATGAGTCATTAAAAGATTGTAATGGAGCCACATAATGCTACTTTAATAATAGAGCTTGGTACATAAAGGAATGTACCTTGAGTACTTACTAGGTACATGGGGTGCATCCTGTAAGTATCCTAGCATTAATGTATTTGTTTTTAACACTTGGGATAAACTACGTGGCAATTATACAACACAATACATTTATTTTCATCAAACTAAATATGAACGTTTTTGTACCAGTAAAATTAAATTTAATTGATAAAATACTCAGTGAGTTATTTGCAAGAGGAACTCATCCCCATTTGCTCTGAATTATACCCTTGTTATTCTCACTTAACAATAAAAAATATATTTAAAAAAAAAAAAACTAAAGCTTAACTTTACATCACAAAAAGGACCAGGGTATCCTTAATCCTTTCGTAAGTGTGTCAAATGTTGGGGTAGGCCAAAAAGTAAGCAAAAGAGTGAAATGGGACGCATTTTTAATCAAAATCAATTTTGTTTCTATAGCAAAACAAAAATCAACAGAAGTTGATCAAAGTGATTACAAATCAGCCAAGCAAATGGTTAAAAACTGCAATAAAACGCAGGAACTATAAAACAAGTAAAAGATCAAATATTACGGTAAGGTAATAAAACAGTCAGCATTGGATTGTGTACTTGTTTTTAAGTCAATCATTAAGGAAAAGTGCCTGGTTTAAAGAGACCTGTAAATATGAAGGTAAACAGTTTCTCAGATTTGGAGCAGAATCTGCATTAAAACAGATGTAAAAAAAAAATCAAAATATTTTAATTTGGATCTTGGAACATCATATATAAATTGGTTGGTAGACCGGAGTGCTCTTTCTTGTATGTTTAAGTTGAAGAGATCAGATAAATATGACGAAATAAGAGCATTTAAAACTTTAAAAGCCAGAAGTAAAGCCTTCAAAATATTATTGTGTAAAAAAGCAAGTTGAAGAATTGAGGCTTTAATGGACATATAAATGAGGGTTGAAAGTGCAAATAATATCTCAGTATCGGCCCTAAATCTCAAATGAGTTGAAGAGGAGGTGCCGTAGATGCATTCCCATCTCCTTGTTGGCTGTGCTTGAGCGCCTGACCACTGAGATAGTGGAAACGGTAGAAAACTTAGCTTGTGACAGCGGAAGGGCCGGGATCCTCCCAGACACCTGTAGCCAGCTGTCCAAAGCGACGAGGAGCTCAGCAGTCTGCTGGGAGGCGTGGCCATCGCTCTGGGAGGAGTGGCCATCGCTCTGGGAGGAGTGGCCATCGCTCTGGGAGGCGTTCAGCCCAACATTCAGGCAGTTCTGCAGCCCAGAGGAACCATGAGGCCAGCCGAGTCTTGGTGGACGGATTGGACGGCGTCTGTGGCCAGTTTCTTGGGACCGCTGTGGAGCGGACCTTTACAAGAGATCCTTCCTGCCTACAGCCATCAACATCTATATCATCTCTTAATGAAATAAAGATAATGAGTTACATTTACTTTGTATTTTCCCTTTGGGATTAATAAAGTATTTCTGAATTGAATTGAATCATCTGATATTACTCAAATCTGCCAGTGGTACGTTAGTAGAGATAAACATCAGCTCGAATACAAACACAATGTCAACACTTTTAAACTTTCCTTGTAAAATCACATTTTCTTGAGTTCATCATGTGTAAACTGCTTCAGCGAATGACTTGTGGGGTGTATTATAATTCACATGAAGGGGAGTCGCTTTGGATCAAAGATGGTTAACCCTGCCTGCCTTCCACGCCACAACCTTTTTGTGTGAAGCAGCCATATTTTGCGGTTTTGTTTGAAGATCTGAGCTCGTGTTTGTGCACTTTTTCAGCTCGGCTCAGTCAGGCAGACCTGCAGCTACGACACCGAGCAGCAAGCAGAGATGTTGTCCTTCCACACATCAGCGGGCTAATTCGCCTGATCTTTGTAGGTCAGACCGCAGTGGAAACACAGACAACCACAGTCTGATGAAATCGTTTCACTTCCTCGGATAGAAATCGGAAAACAGAATATTTTTGGTTTGAAATGACGGCAATGTTGGTGCGATGAGTCATGATCCACTGAACTATGAAAAAAATAGAGATAAAAACCAACTATAAATGCTATTTGACTAAGCTAGCTGTATTTATTTAGTTTTTTTTTAGATTTACTCAAAGGGAAAAATTGCCAATATAAACACTAGGATAAAATAATGCATCCTGTTGTGTGCTTAAAAAAAGCATTTCACTCAAATAAACAAATCAGAACTGAGCAGAAAAGGCTCATCAGTCGGTCGCGCAGCAGTTCTTGACAGTCAACAACTCCAAACACCAAGCTGCAAATATGGTAATTCACAATACATTATGGTGTTAATCCTGTTATTAAAATGTGATAATTACACTTTCTGCTCAGCCGCTTGGAGATACTCAACCTTTAATACGTGTCATTTTTGCTTTTCATTTTTTTACCATTTATTCAGTTTTCTTTTTTACTTTCTTTCTTTCGGCTGCTCCCTTCTTCAGGGGTCACCACAGTGAACTAACTCAAATGAAGATTGTTTTTACACCGGATGTCCTTTCTGACACAACCACAGACCACCGAGCTACCACAGCCCTCTGTGTGGAGCAGAGAGCTGCCATCTATAGCACCTGGGGGGTCTAGTGTGAGGCAAATGAGGGTGGGTGTGGGTGCTTGCCTAATCCTACCCACATTTTTGATGTTAGTACAGGGAGTCGAACCGCTGACCTTCCACCTTCTAGCCTCTGCTCCACCGCTCCCCAACACATTTCAAACCCTACAACTGCTTAGAGAAGTTGCACAAATCTGAGAGCTCCTCCATCTCAGACTCGCAGGTCACAGTGGGGTTAAAGTTCATGACAGGACAACTGAAGAAAAACTGAGCATGTGTGGCTTGTGTGGAAAATTTGCCAAAGGGAAATAAAAGTTGCACGGTTAAGGTTTGCCCATAAGACCGAAGAGAACAAAGCAGAAATATGTGTCTGTAATGTACAGAAACATGTTTGGTAAAAACAAAATAAAATAAAAACGAGCACAGAATATCAGCACAACACTTCATGCCATCTGTCAGCACGGTGGTGGAAGAATTATGGTTTGGACTCCTTGTCATCGAATCAATGATGAACTCTGTTGACCAAAATGTTCTGGAGTCAAACATGACTGAAACTCTGTGGTGGGACATTAAGAGATGAATCGGAGCAACATTGAAAATAATATTTCATACATGGTACCTGCATTTAGTTTTAGTTAAATAAATAATGACAAATTTATTAGGCCTGCCATGATAACAAATTTTGCTGGGCGATTAATTGTCTCAGAAATTATTGCAATAAACAATAATAGTTTTAAATTTGACAATAATTAGTAATTATTGTCAAATTTAAGAAGAAATGTTTGTTGATTTGTTTTGTGTGTAGTACAATTTTTTGACCACTGGATGGCAGTATAAGACTGAACTGAAAGATTGATAGTGGGGGAGCAAGCAGCGGGTCTCTTTAAGAAAAATGGGAGGGAGAAACCTTGACGTGACATGGGCTGTCTCTCCTTTTCTTCAGTTCTCAAAACGGCGGATGCTCGGCGTGGTTTGAGCACTTTAGCATAGCATTTTCACACAAATCTTTAAATAAATAAAAAATCAGTAAACAAGTTCTCAGCTACTTTTTGCAGAGAAAAACATCTTTTTACACGAAGGCACGGGTTTCAACCATGAATTTTGGAGCTTCGACAAGGAAGAGGGTTTATTTCCCCGAGGTCGGCCTGTTAGCTTAGCTTGTAGCTTAGCTTCTCAGCTTAGCTGCTCCAAAACAGTGATTTTGGACGGTTAAAACGGATTTTAAAGAGAAAGAAAAGGGTCAGTGAAAAGCACCGGAGTTGAGCCTTTTGTCATCCAGTGTCTTCAGTAGAAATAGAGACACGAAGAAATAATAAAACTGATAAAAATGAAAATGAGGTCGATAATTTTCATTTATCATGTGATTAATTGATTGATTGTTTATCGCGACAGGCTCATGGCACATGAGTCACAAATACTCTTCCACCTATTGGTTAATGTTTTGACTTTGACAAAGAACATCTTCAAGTAAAATAAAGACAAAGACTGATTTCACTTGTCTTTTAAGGTACCGTCTTGTTTTTGAAGTTCGAGACATGTCTGGGGCCTCAGCAGCTGTTTCCATCACGTTCCTGGGGTTTGGTTTACTGTCTGTGCTTCTGATTTGTTTATCTACCGTGTACTCTTCAGAGCTAATAGGGCTCACGGCATGAGCATCCAGTTGTGATTCAATAAAATGTCAGAGGGTAATTTAGGACAGCTCCTCAGAGGTAATCCAGCTCCTTGCAGAGAGGCAGGCATTAGGTGCTCTGTTAAATGATGCAGCGATATATGTGTAACATACCAACTGCTTCGCACAGCACACACAGTAAGAGGAAGCTCCTGTAAAGTGATTTGTGATGCGTTATTATATGCACGAGCAGGCCTCCCTGGCTGGAGAGGAAACTCTGGGACTCAAAATGACAACAAAACAGATTTCTGTTTGCTTTTTAATAAATCAAAACAGGTGCGTCTCTCACAAGAACACCTGATACCTGTTCAGATCTACTGAAATAACGGAAAATGTCAAATACTAAATAAATAAATAAATACAACAAAAATAAATACTTCAAATTTTTTGCATTGAAAGTTTTTTGAAATACTGTAACAGAAAATGCACCTTTTATTTTTGCCCTAAACAGTAAAAAAACTGCATATTTTAACTGCTGATAGAGTCTAACCAAATTAAGTCAGGTCGTCTGAATGGATTTAAAAATATAAATTATTTATTTATTTATTTTAAATTATACAATTTTTTTTTCTATTCAGAGGATGTGACTTAACTTTGATATATTTTTCTACCTGGATTATTGAGCATGAATCAGGATATATTGAGATTCCTTACTGACAGCTTCCTGCATGATCATTTTATGTTTATCCTCAGAATTCAAAGTATGAGCAGAAATAAGACATTTCTTCCTAACAAGCAAAAGCAACAATACAAAAGTCCTTCCTTTTTCTTTGCAATCTGCATTTCCTTCTGCACAAATTACATATAATACTGTTCTCTGATAAATGAATTAAAAAAAAACTCTGTCATGGCTAAGATGTCCAGGGATTTATCAAATTTATGCACATAGGCAAATTAATAAAAATGGATTATTTGAGTTCCTTTAGGTTAATCATTCACAAATAGGTATAACATATAGTTGCAGCTTCCATTGTCTGCATTATGTCCCTGGATGCAGCAGCAACTTTGGTGTTTTAAATAATAGAGGAGGGATGAATTTTGTCCTGAAATTTTAATTGTGGTCTGGTCTGGGAACGTGCATTTGGGAGCAAGGATGGAGCAGTGGGCTGGCAGGAACATTAGTGCTTTCCAATTGCCTTAGGCCTCATTACGAAGGGGAAGGAGTGGGGAGAGTGGGGGAGTCAAGGTATAGACTGGGGAGTAAAAAAGCAGACTACAAACAAAGAAAGCCTGGGAGGATTTCCACTAGTCTTCTCAAGAGAGTCGTGTCCCAGAAGCTGCACCGGTCCGCCAAAAACCATTACCGTCTGCCGCAGTATTGATCTGAGGCACCACGGACCACCCACTGACTAAAAGTTCTGCAATCAGCTTCAATTAGGCCACATTTATGACCACGAGGCCGGCGCCCTGCAGATGTTCACCTCTTGTGATAATTCACAAGTAATGAAATGGCTAACTGAATGGCTTTGACCAGGAGGCACTGATTAGTTTTCACAATGACTCATTCACTCGATCAGTACATGGCTTAAAAATTAGGTTTAGAAAAATACTAATAGTCTTGTTAAACTCTTTACAAATCCATGCTACGGATACGGACTTCAAATAATTCAGTCAAAAGTAAAAATTATTACAGTATATGCAACTTTCTGCATAATGCTGTATGGTAATTGTTTCAAATTGTCTAATGCTCCATTAACCTTTTTACACATATAAAAAAGGACATCTTTAAACTGTGTCACTGTTCAACCACAACCCATCCTTGTTAAGTTATTAACCCTTCAGTGCACTCAACCCCCCAGCCAGAGAATCACCAGCATTTCATCTTGGGCTGGAGTGGTAAACTGAACACTTTACAGCAGATCAGAAATGACCTACATGTTTATTAAATTGTCTCCTTGGAGGCCCTCTCATCTGCAATGCAAAGCCCATTGTTGCTCTGTAAGCAGCTTATAAAAGTCCTCATGGGTACGCACTTCTTGTTGCATATGGACCCACTGAGAAAACTCCTGCGACTTAATTATATGGTATCCTTACAAAGACTGGAAAATATACAGAAATTAACAATAAACTCAGGTTCTTCTAAGAAACCACCATGTTTCTATCCATAATCTTTACGGACTCGTCCACATACTTTTTTTTTTCATCTGAAGCAAAGGGCTGTGAAACAGAGCAGAGGGCGAGAGATGTAAATCTGCAAGAAGCTCATTTAGTCTTGAAAAGAAAGATGTTACACACCGAACAAAGAACATGTTTGAATATTGCGTCCACGGCGCACTCTGTTTTGAAATAGAACAGGTATAAAAATAAATACTCGGTTTTATCAGTGTTGGTGTTTTTTACTGATAAAAATATGAAAGTTAAATGATTGTGCTGTGAGACAAGTATGTAACATCACAATTACCTGAAAAGCTGAAGAGCCCATTGAATCAGACACACATCTGGATCCAAACAAAGAACCTGGGTTTTTATTTACTGCTTCTACACCAACTACCTCCAAGTACAGTACTCTCTAACTGCGTCAATTTATCTCCTCTTTGTCTTTTTCCTGGCTGCTGCATTTCTAACATCCTTCTACCAGTATACCCACTGTCCTTTCTCTGGACATGTCCAAACCACTGTCCCTCCTCTGGACATGTCCAAACCATCTCAGTTTGGTCTCTCTAACTTTATCTCTAACTTTATCTCCCAGTTGTTCAACCTGTGCTGTACCTCTGATTATCTCATTCCTAATCTTATCCATTTCTGCCACTTCCAGTTCTGTCTCCTGTCTTTTTGTCCATGTCTCTGTCTCCAGACCATACAACATAGCTGGTCTCACCACTGTCTTGTAAACTTTTCCTTTGACCTTTGCTGACACCGTTTTGTCACAAATCACTCCTGAAACTTTTCTCCATCCACTCCATCCTGCCTGGACTCTCTTCTTCACCTCTTTACCACACTCCCCATTTTCCTGGACAGTGGACCCCAAGTACTTGAAGTCCTGCACCTTTGTGACCTCTGCTCCTTGTAGCCTCACTGTTCCACCTCCTCCCTCTCATTAAATATGTTTACATGGGCAAAATTTTGTGACCAGATTGAAATGTGCTCTGATTGCATAATTAAATAGTACTGTTTACATGGGCTCAATCCGTTCATGAAAGTGTTTACATGCAGCAGGCTTTTATTCTGACCAGAAGAACAGACATGCGCAGAGTGGTACACTCCCCCTTTAAAAAAAAAAAACGAAGAGGAAGTTGCTTTCGTGAAAACCACAGAAGAAGAAGTTACTTCCGGGACGAAAGTAAACAATGCACCAAAAATGGACCCGCGCCAGACTGTAATGACGGCGATGGAGTTTTTACTGCACTACTGCACTCCCTGATAGAGCTACAGGCAAGCAACGCATGCTTTTAGTCTTTTCTATTCACAGTATGAGAGCGCTGGAAAAGGAGACATGTAGGGGAGGGGTGCGCTGCCGCGCGCAGCGCACATGCGCAGTCAGGACAGTTTTGCACGGTCCGATAAAAGGAACAGAATATGTGTTTACATGCGCACACATCGGGCTACGGATCGGCGTAAACCACCCGTTTCGAACGGATCGCAAATTAGGTCGGATCACGCCGGATACACAAAAAAATAACCCGACCGGGGTGTTTACATGACGCACTTTTGATCCGATCGGCCGTTTGATCCGATTACTTGTGTCCATGTAAACATAGCTACTCACACACATGTACTCTGTCTTACTACGGCTGACTTTCATTCCTCTTCTTTCAAGTGCATACCTCCACCTCTTCAAGTTCTCTTCCACCTGTTCCCTGTTCTCACCACAGATAACAATGTCATCTGCAAACATCATAGTCCCCGGGGATTCCTGCCTGACCTTGTCTGTTAGTCGGTCCATCACCAGAGCAAATTTATATTTAAAGCAGGATTTGTTGCACTGACCTCATGTGAAGGCTCAAACACCCTGACATCAACAGTAGGCTAACTTGATATGACCCTTTAGTGCTTAGCTGCATCTGAATGAGGTCTGACAGTAATGTCAGGATGAAACTTGAGAAAACTGTGTACATGGTAGTATTTTCTTGGGTAGATTGGTGAGAGTGCCGGTTCACAACTTAAGATGTGGAATATATTAAATAATACTAAGGTATCATGAATTACTGAGCTGAAACATCTTTGCTGTAATGATGGATGATGATGTCATGTATGTATGTATAAGTATGTCCTTTATGTCAATGCCTGCTGACAAATGTTGCAAATTAATTTCCCTAAGGGGACAAATAAATCTATATCTATCTATCTATCTATCTATCTATCTATCTATCTATCTATCTATCTATCTATCTATCTATCTATCTATCTATCTATCTATCTATCTATCTATCTATCTATCTATCTATCTATCTATCTATCTATCTATCTATCTATCTATCTATCTATCTATCTAT
>JBBPBX010007982.1:19529-29647 GCA_038048925.1 Garcialebias charrua
TTTTTGACAAGTACTGAGTATGGCAGCATCATGACTGCTTTTGTACTTAAGGAGATTTTCCATATTCACCATAATCCAACCAGGTTCTTATGAAGAGCATACACTGTAGCAGGGTCATCTATCAGCTTCTGGCTTCCACTTAGCCATGGTTGCATTGCAGAGGCCACAGGCAGACATCTCTCTTCACAGCAACTCTCACCAGCTCGTCCTCGGGGGGCCCCAAGGAATACCCAGATGTGTAATCCTGAAGTAACATCTGAATCTCCCACAGGGTCTCCTCTCAGTGGGATGTGACCAGAAAACCTCAAGATGGATGCACCCAGGTGGTCTTAATCTGATGCCCAAAACACCTCTGAGTTATCCAGTGTGCCTTGAAGAAATATTTTAGATGTGCATCACATATAAGAGGGCAGAACAGCTGGGCAGTGGTTCTAACTTTTGCCTTACAAAAATAATGTTGCAGGTTCAAAGTCTGATAGGCTTCTGTGTTCTTCTTGTACATGGGTGGTTTTCTCTGGGTGCATCTGTTTCCTCTCACAGACCAAAAGCATGCATCCTAGGCTAATTAACTTCTCTAAACCTGCGACAAGGTGTGAATGAGAGCATGAGTGTCTCGTTTGTCTCTGTGTGTCCTTGTGATGGCCTGGTGGTAACATCCATTGCGTAGTACCATATTTTCCACTGTACATGTCGCACCGCCTTATAAGTTGCATCAGTCCAAATGTGTATAATAAAATGGAAAAATCCATAAACATGTTGTTTCACAGTATAAGTCGCAACTATTATGCGTCACTGCTGACAACCTGGAAATATGGGCCGGAGTTGTACCAAAAATCGATTGGCTGCCAAATGGCAGCTGCAGGAGCGTGCACGGGAGGACTTTAACAATAATTTAACAAGATTAACACTTAAAAACAATTATTTGTTTGCTCAAAAGCAAAGGTATTTCTCAGTCTAAATTTTCCTTAATAAATGCACTTTGATAGGCAAATGGGACCCTGCGCACATAATCTTGTTTCATCACATGTACCACATGCGGTGCAAATGACAACAAAGATTCTCTGACTCTCTGACTCTGAAATCAGCTGCATTTTCAAAACCCGATTCACGGAAGCGGGAGCACACAGAGGGACAAGTTGCTGTGCATTTCTTCTAAATTAAACAAGACATCCACCTAAAAACAATTATAAGTTTGGTCAACTTTATAGTAAAGCGTCTCAGTTGAAGTTTTACTTAATAAAAGGACTTTAACAATCATATCAGCTGTAGTTCTAAAGTATTCATTGCCTCTGTGTGCCAGGAGCCCATACAGGGAGGAAATCAGGGAGGAGGAACGGTGTGCATTTCTTCAAAATTAAACCAGATAAGCATCTAAAACAATTATTTGTTTGCTCAACATTATAGTAAAGGTGTGTCAGCTGAACTTTTACTTAATAAATGCACTTTAATGGTCAAATTAGCTGCATTTCGCCGGGGCAGCGCAGTGAAATGAAGCTGATTTGACTGTTGCTCCAAGCGAGCTGGACGAAGGTGGCAGGTTATTGCAAGCCAAGTGTCTTATTAATAACCACTTTTACCTATTACATGACATAACTGCATGCCATACTGCTTGAGTGCCATCTAGAGGCTGAAAATGGTAGTGTTCAATATTTTCAATGTGAGAATGAATGAAAACAGTCATATCTCAGCCAAAAATTGGTTTATAAGTATGGGAAAATCCATAAATAAGTTGCTTCGGTGAATAAGTAGCAGGGCATGTAAATTATGTAAAAACACTGCATGTTGAAAAATACGGTAGTTCTAATCATTCACTTTAACTTCAAACCATATCCGCTTCCATGTGAGTGAATGGCCAGAGAGATAATTATGAATATAGGTTATATTTCTGTGTTATGAAGGTATTTTAACAGGTTTTACCACAGGCTTGAATATATGAGTAGATTTTGCATTTTCATCAGCCTGTACTCCGGAGAAAACATCAAATGACACAGAAGCTCTCTAAACACACAACCGAGGTAAACAAGATCAAAGAAATGTACTTTTTGGAACCACGAAAAAGCAGCTTTTTATTAAAAAAAGATGGGACTGTTTCCTTTCAGCATAACAAACGTTGGGTGTAACATAACGGCTGACCAACAGCAGCTCTTGGTTCAATCAACCAATAAATAAACAGCAAATTTAAAATGTCCAATGGTTCTAATATAGTGCTGAATAATTGTAACTTTTATTTATTTTACTTAAGTCTAGAAGTATTTATGGGTAATAAACTGTTCTGGAAGTCTCAGGGACTGCACTCCATAAAGAAAATACATTCATGTATAATAGCAGGAAACCCATCACTCATGTATGAGTGATACAAGTATTCAGGGCTAATAATACTGAGGATTTCATTCTCAAACGCTGGCAGCAATCAATGGCAGAAAGGATGAGAAGCAATAATGGCTTGCCTGCATGATGAGGTTAACCTCACTGCCCCATCTTTGGCCATAAAATAAAAATAAGGGCCCAGAGCTCATACCTCGCACGGCCATTAGCCTCAATCATTCAGCGCACAGCCACATAACTCCAGCAATTCTCAGGAAACGATCGCAGCACAATTACACGAGTACTCAGACATGAACTCGGAGCCACCTCAGAGTGTCATCCAGAAAGAACAAACAGTCTTATTTTAATTTCATAGAATCTCTTATTTTGTGTGTTTTTGATTGAGAGGTGCAGATCTGAGTCTTTTTAACAGCTACACTTTAGATTTTCTCACACAAACAAGCCTGTGTCGAGAGATAACTGCTCTGCACACACACACAGACCCTCGCTACTTCGTGGTTCATTTATCACGGACTTGTTCTATCACGGTTTTTCAAAATAAGATTGGATATGACACACAACTTGCTGATCAATTGGCATGGAATTTTTATTTTAAATAATTTATTTGCAATTATTTAGCACCTGCTGCCCTTTTGTGCAGCCCACACTGCAGGAGAAACTTCCTCCTGCAGCTGATCAGCTGTTCTCCGTGCAGAGCATATAAGTGGGCGTGGCCAAGCGTGCTTGCATGTGGCTGAGAGCAGCGGAGGCAGCGAGCTGAAATCATGACATTCTGTCTCTTTTAGAGCGTTTAGAGTTTAGAAACATTGTTTAGAATATTGCAAGAGTGTGGGAAGGGTTTAAAACACCTTTATATCTATATTTATATAAATACTAAAATAAACTACTACTTACTACTTGTACTACTATTCCTACTTTACAGTTTTTCACTTATCGCGAGACTTCAGAGTATCCCCCGCAATAAAGGAAAGCCTACTGTATATTGTATATATACATCAATCAATCAGAATGCAATGAAGATGAGGCTTTATAAATAGTATTTGTCAATGCCGTATTTCAACTTTCCTATATGAAGAATTGATAAAATAAAGTATCTGTAACAGGCCAAAGACAGAAACAATAATACTTTTACAAGCTGGAACAATAAAAACAATAAAACTAAAGAGACTGTGCATAGATTTTGTCTTAATATACTGTGATAAATTCACATAAAAGCAATCAAACTCCAAATGTAAGAGTAAATCAAATGATTTTGTGTCACCTTTCATGCAGAATTATGAACAAACTTCATTTTATGGTGATTATTGACAAATTATATTGGTTTTAATCAAACTTTTAAAATAACGTCATGTGAAGTTCCAAGTTTTACACAATCCTTCAGTGCTTAAGTGCATGATGTGAAATACTTTTAGCTTCTACCATATATTGAAAGAACATGTGTAGGTTTTTATGATTTCTGTGTTTGTTATGGTTGATTAGTTTAAGCAGCCAGTTTGACTTGGACTGACTTCAAAATGTAATCTGCTGAAACACATCCAACCATTACTTTCTGAGAGTTGGATTAAAAAGGTTCATGACATATTTTACTAACAATCAGGCAGGGTTGACTCTAGTAATTAATGGTAATTATTTATAAACAAAAATATTGCATGAGATAAGCATGTGCCACACCAGATGTAAGCCAAGTATCATAGTTGCTACTTTACTGGCTAAAGCTGACTGGCTGGGGTGGCCATCTTGAATTGGGAGGAGCAAAGGAGCAAAAAATTTAAGGTGAGTGGTGGTGCAGAGGCTAGAGAAGTTAGGTATGTGATTAGAAGGTCGCTGGTTCAATTCCCCGGACCAACAAGATCAAAATGTGGGGGAGATACATGCACACCTGCTTCCACTCAAACATTTCTGTAATATTTTTAATTGGTCTTGATCAACAGTTTATGCTTTTGAAAAGGTTTTTCTTTGGATTTCAGCTAAATTTAAATTTTATACACAAGTTTCTGTTACAGTATTTTAATTCCGAACTTAAAATAATTCAGGCATTAAATAAAAATGTTACTAATCTCAAGAAATTAACCAGCATTTATTTTTATTTCAAATGAGATATTTAGTCTGGTTCAGAGAATATTTGTTGACACACCTGTAACATATTTTTTTTGACAAATATCACTGTACTGGGTGCAAAATGTATTTAACAACCCACTTATGGATGTTTGTATTACTATTAATTGTACTGTATTGTGTGAATAGTATGAATGTAGGAAGGGGAAATATGTTTTATTTTACCTTACAGGAGCTGCACTCATACTTATGTTGTGTTTTTCATGTTACAATGACAATAAAGGCATTCTGATTCAGAGAAAACTAAATTTAATAAACAGAAAATAAAACTTTTGCACCAACAAGGAGTTAATAATTGAAAACATGATGCAGTAAATCAGTAGTTTCCCACTGATCGTCAGAGGGTCCCCAAAATATCTCCAGAAATCAAATTAAATGTAAAAAATGTGAATACATCTATCTTAATTATGTCAGAGAATAAATTAATTTTTGTTTTTTATATTGTAATTAATCTCTTATTAGGGATATCAGCTAAATGTACATACTAATGGAGGTTAATGGGCCGAACTGCAAATTTTGAGAACAACTGGATTAGTTGACATGATGCATCTGTTAGGGTCCTGTGTCCAGATAGTTTCCTGTTTCTTACAGAGCTGACTGTCAGATACTGTCAATCTATTGTAAATATAATTAAAAGGCCTTCCACAACTTCTCTTTCTCCATTTGTCCTCCATTCTTTTAAGCGCGCACTGCACAATATTTAGCCATAGTTAGAAACTGACTGGACAGAAAATGAGTAAAACGCAGACAAAATCTCAGAAAATAAAATGAAAGACCGAGACAGGCTGAAGAACTGTTGGATCAAAACCACGTTACGAGATTACTAGAAGGTGAAAATGATTTGAAGCAAAATTTGTAAAGAAAGTCATGGGTTGTTTAAAACACCAAAGTTCATGCGCAATAATCGAGAAAAAAAACATCTAGCAAAGTTCAGTCAGGTCCTCTGGACGTTTCTTTTTTTGTTTGATGTGGAAACGTTTCGTACTTCATCAGTCTGAATAGCCATAAACAAACTCAGTCCCACAAGTAACACACTCACTGTGGCTGTGTCTCAATTCAGGGGCTGCATCCTCATGAGGACCCAGCCTAGCTGGGCCGAGTAGGCCATGCACTCACAAGGCCGGGTGGGCTGGACGAAACTACTGAAATGGGACGGTCTAGCCTTCAGGTTTGCGTGATTACGTACTTCCGCCTTACTTGCGGCAAACGTGTTGAGCCGGCCTTGAAGTGGGTGGGAAGTGTGTGCACGCTTGGTGTGAGAGAAGGGACGCCGCTAAAAAAATATTTGTTAGCTGAATATATATATTAGTGTTTCTGAGTTTACTGTTTGAAAATAACTGATTACAAATCAGCTTATTTTACACGTGCGTAGCAAGGATTTTCTGAGGGGCGATCTGTTAAAACATAGAGTGGACCTACAAAACTCAAGCTGCCCAGTAGGTCACTGCATTAAGCATTGGGTTCGCACACAGGTCCTTTTCTCAAAAGCTGGTTCGAATCTCACTCGGTACGGTTAAAACTTATTTTACGTTTGTCTTTTATTGGATAAAAAAACGAGGACTGAGATTAAAAGGAAGGAGTTTGTGAAACTCCTTTTTATTTTATCCAATACAGTAACAACAACACGCAGCAGCCCCGACACTGCACGCAGAAAGTCTCACCCCCCCCGCGAAATCTCTGCTGGCGCTATGAATTCTGGGATAGCCTCCGTCTGGAAGGATTCACGAATGCATCCTCAGATTTCGGCAGGAAGTAGGCCGCATTCCTCGGCCGCATGAGGAGGAGTCTTCGAATTGGGACAGTCCTCCGCGCGGGGCAATGACGTATGCGGCCGACAAATGCGCACTCATGAGGATGCAGCCCCTGAATTGAGATACAGCCATAGTGGGCCAACCAGTTTCCTAATAAGATTGTTTCTGGGGCCCGCCCTCTCCCCCATTAACTCCTCTTAGGCAGCCATAGCCTCATGTAATGATAGTTTGCACCGTGTGCATTTAGCTTTGTTGCAACCCCCTACAGAAGTTGTGCTCGGTGAGTGAGCAAAGTACTGCGTTCCTGTTCAAGATGAAAATGAATAGGGGGCGTTCAGGTCGTTGGGCCAGTACAAACAAAACTGTGAAAACAAACTTCACACAAGTCCAAGAAGAATAAAACCAGCCTGTTTGCGCAGAGAAATTAACGACTTTTTGAGAATTCCTTAATTACTGATAATCAATGCAAGCATCGGCTCTTGCAGGCTCCTGAATTCAGCTTCCACTCTGCAGCTAATAACACGCTCCGTGGACCTCGACCTCCACAAGAAACACCAGCTTGACGGGAGATCTGTAAGTACTTGAGTCCATTTCTGTAGCCTCACATTAAATCATCACCACGCACCAACGAAAGCTTTAGAAACACAAACACACCTGACCCTTTGAGAGCCCGTCCACCCAGCCTCATCTGTACAGTCACGCACTGATCCATTATTACTCTGAACTGACCGACCCCTAACGCTCCTGAACTTTGGTATTTCTAATTTCTGCAGCTCCATTTGTTTTCCCTGTCTCTCATTTTGAACGGTGCAATTAGAGGCAACTATTAAGGCAGTGCACAAATAACCCTTAAGATAATGTGCAGTAAAGTTAATCTGAGCAGATTCTACCTCACCGGGGATGACGAGCAGAGCCCTTTTATGTTACATGACTTTGAATTATGAATAACTTACAGCTGAGCGCAGTGAGGTCAGAGCAGGTTAATTTCCTGAGCCGCATCACCTGCTCCCCTCTCAAGTCACGCCAAATATCTGTTGTAAAAAAAAAAGATCTGTATTTGTTCTTTCTTCTCCTGCGGCACACGTGTTAATGACTTATGAAGGAAAGACTACAGAAACACTGCAGACGGTGTCTCCAAGACTTCCTTCCACGACTGCAAGTTGTTTCTGCTGTTAAATCTGATCCAGAGATGCTTTTTAATGACATCCGACACTGAAGAACACTGGCGTGCTTAGTGCACGTGTGTTTCTCTATGAGCTATTGCAGAAAAAAAAAATTCCACAGCAGATCCCTCAAATCTTTGAAAGTAAGGTTCTGTTGGAAGGTTATTAACTTAATATTGTACCTTTTGTGTATGGCTTTGTGAATAAGCCCATTGAAAAAAACATTGATTAATTTTGGTGGGACTGAGGACCTAAAGGCTAATGCCTCTTACCCACCGCACAACTGCAAACGCGCCTGCCGTCCCCTTTTTGCCGCNCTCTTACCCACCGCACAACTGCAAACGCGCCTGCCGCCCCCTTTTTGCCGCTGGTCACGGTCCCACTGGCCACTGAACACCGTCTGATGACGTACACTAGGGGGTAGCAGAGGGAGGGGTCTCTGGCTTGTTTTCCGGGTTCAGTTGTTGTTTTAACTGCACCTCCGACGGTCTTCGATGAGATTAAAACTTTTTTTTATGTTTGGGGTGATCTACACTGGAGAGTACACCAGCCTGTCAGCAGCAACTGTAAAAATGCCACGTTTCTTACCGGAGTTTGGGTCCAATTCCTGGAGGCTGGATCCGGTGAGTTTAAAAAGTCCGAAAAAAGTCCCGTTGTGGTTGTGTAATCAGATAGCGAGGCTCTCCCGACTGTTTGCCGGATGCGTCGAGCCGCCAGAGATCAACATTTGGGACGTCTGCGGCTCGACGGCGACGCGCGCGTGCGTGTGCAGGCTGCCGTCGCGCCGCTTCGATCAGTTGAATCTCGCCGCTTCCTTGTTCCCCGTGACTCCACGCGTCTCCTCCATAGACTTTGAATGTAAACCGGTGTTATCCGGCCGCTTCGGCCGCCCGACGCCGGGGGCGGTGGGTAGGAGGCATCAGAGGGGCCAACACCAAAGAAGACTGCCGCAGTCTTAAAACACCAGTGGTTAATTCAAATGTTTTATAAAATCCATTCCACTGCTTTTGGCTGTTCTCACGGGTAAACACAATGAGCAAACTCACGTTACAGATTTGGCAAAATTTTCACTTCCTGTTGAATCCTGGGCTCCAACCTGCAGCCTCGGGATAACTAGACGACAACACTGACCACAACACTGACCACCCAGCCACCGCAGACCAAATTTAACATTTTGTTCCTACAAACATCTTAACATTTGTGATGGATGTACAAAACGGATTCCAAAAAAGTTGGGACACTAAACAAATTGTGAATAAAAACTGAATGCAACAATGTTGAGATTAATGTCAATATTATATGTGTAATAGAACATAGATGACAGATCAAAAGTTTAATCTGAGTAAATGTAACATTTTAAAGCCTAACAGCAGGTTAGGCTTATTAAAGATGGGAATGGTAATGTTCTAACAAGTGAGGAGAGTGTGATGGGAAGATGGAAGGATTACTTTGAGGAGCTAATGAATGAAGAGAATGAAAGAGAAAGAAGAGTGGAGGTCATAGAAACTGTGGACCAGGAAGTGGGAAAGATTAGTGAGGGTGAAGTCCGGAAAGCTCTGAAAAGAATGAAGAAGGGGAAGGCAGTAGGACCTGATGACATACCAGTGGAGGTTTGGAAATGTCTTGGAGAGGTGGCAGTGAGGTTTTTGACTCAAATATTTAATGGAATATTTGAGGGTGAGAAAATGCCTGAAGAATGGAGAAGAAGTGTGCTGGTTCCCATTTTTAAGAACAAGGGTGATGTACAGAGTTGTAGCAACTACAGGGGAATTAAGTTGATGAGCCACACGATGAAGATCTGGGAGAGAGTTGTGGAAGGAAGGCTTAGACAGATCGTCATTTCGGTGTAAGTGAGAAGCTCGTCCGTGACTGGAGGAAGGCGGAGGGCTCGCTGACCGCCATGAAGTGGTCAAAGAGGGAGAACCGTGGCTGCAAGGCCCACTGGGCAGTGCTGGAAGAGAGGGTGAAGACGTGGGTGTTGGAGGAGCGTGCGTCGGGCAGAGGGCTGTCTCCTGTCCAGCTTCGTTTGTATGCAATGTCCGTCGCTAAGGAGCTGGACATAGCGGAGTTTACTGGGGGGCCATCGTGGTGCTTCAGATTTATGCGCCACCATCAGTTTTTGATCAGGACACGAACCACGATGTGCCAGAGGCTGCCGACAGACTTTGAGGAAAAGGTGGCCAGCTTCCGCGCGTTTGTGGACCGCCAGGTACAGGAGAACCGCATCTCGCCGGACCACATTATTAACATGGATGAGGTACCCCTGACGTTCAACATCCCTATGGGAAGGGGTGTGTCCTAGAAAGGTGAGAAAAGTGTCAACATCCTCACCACTGGGCACGAGAAATCCCACTTCACCGTGGTTCTGGCCTGTTGCACAGATGGAACAAAGCTCCCTGCCATGGTCATATTTAAGCGTAAGACCATGCCCAAAGAGGAGATTCCCCTGCATGTTGTTGTGGCCATAAATGAGAAAGGCTGGATGGATAGAGACATGATGGCAATGTGGCTCGCTAAATGTTTCACCATCAGCCAGATGTTTTTTTTTAAACCAAGAAAGCCCTGCTGGTCATGGACAGCATGCATGCCCATATCACGCCGCAGATAAAGGAAAAAATCAAAGCGGGCAACTCCATTCCTGCCATAATCCTGGGAGGATTAACAAAAGTCCTTCAGCCGCTGGACATCTCGGTGAACCGCAGCTTTAAATCAGCTTTGCGCCGTCTCTGGAAGGAGTGGATGGTCAGCGGGGAGCATAGTTTTA
>JBBPBX010007982.1:30347-47059 GCA_038048925.1 Garcialebias charrua
AACTTGGAGAGGTGGAGGTATGCACTTGAAAGAAGAGGAATGAAAGTCAGCCGTAGTAAGACAGAGTACATGTGTGTGAATGAGAGGGAGGCTGGTGGAACAGTGAGGCTACAAGGAGCAGAGGTCACAAAGGTGCAGGACTTCAAGTACTTGGGGTCCACTGTCCAGGAAAATGGGGAATGTGGTAAAGAGGTGAAAAAGAGAGTCCAGGCAGGATGGAGTGGATGGAGAAAAGTTTCAGGAGTGATTTGTGACAAAAAGGTGTCAGCAAAGGTCAAAGGAAAAGTTTACAAGACAGTGGTGAGACCAGCTATGTTGTATGGTCTGGAGACAGAGACATGGACAAAAAGACAGGAGAAAGAACTGGAAGTAGCAGAAATGAAGATGCTGAGGTTCTCCTTAGGAGTGACAAGGATGGATAAGATCAGGAATGAGATAATCAGAGGTACAGCACATGTTGAACAACTGGGAGATAAAGTTAGGGAGGCCAGACTGAGATGGTTTGGACATGTCCAGAGGAGGGACAGTGGGTATATTGGTAGAAGGATGTTAGAAATGCAGCTGCCAGGAAAAAGACACAGAGGAAGGCCAAAGAGGAGATATATGGATGCAGTTAGAGAGGACATGAAGGTAGTTGGAGTGAGGACAGAGGATGCAGAGGACAGAGTGAGGTGGAGGAGGATGACTCGCTGTGGCGACCCCTGAAAAGGGATAAGCCGAAAGAAGAAGAAGAAGAAGAATTGTAACATTTTAAAGGAAAAATACGTTGATTCAAAATTTCACAGTGTCAACAAATCCCAAAAAGTTGGGACAAGTAGCAATAAGTGGCTGGAAAAAGGAAATTGAGCATATAACGAACAGCTGGAAGACCAATTAACACTAATTAGGTCAATTGACAACATGATTGGGTATAAAAAGAGCTTCTCAGAGTGTCAGTGTCTCTCAGAAGCCAAGATGGTAAGAGGATCACCAATTCCACCATTGTTGTGCAGAAAGATAGTGCAGCAATACCAGAATGGTGTTACCCAGCGTAAAATAGCAAAGACTTTTAAGTTATCATCATCAACCGTGCATAACATCATCAAAAGATTCAGAGAATCTGGAACAATCGCTGTGCGTAAGGGTCAAGGCCGTAAAACTCTACTGGATGCCCTTAAACATCACTGCACCTCAAACAGGAATGCCACTGTCAAGGAAATAACAGAATGGGCTCAGGAATACTTCCAGAAAGCATTGTCAGTGAACACAATCCACCGTGCCATCCGCCGTTGCCAGCTGAAACTCTACAGTGCAAAGAGGAAGCCATTTCTAAGCAAGCTCCACAAGCTCAGACGTTTGCACTGGGCCAGGGGTCATTTAAAATGGAGTGTGGCAAAATGGAAGACTGTTCTGTGGTCAGATGAGTCACGATTTGAAGTTCTTTATGGAACACTGGGACACCATGTCATCCGGACCAGAGAGGACAAGGATAGCCCAAGTTGTTATCAACGCTCCGTTCAGAAGCCTGCATCACTGATGGTATGGGGTTGCATGAGCGCTTGTGGCATGGGCAGCTTGCATGTCTGGAAAGGCACCATTAATGCAGAGAACTATGTTCAGGTTCTAGAACAACATATGCTCCATCTAGACGTCATCTCTTTCAGGGAAGACCCTGCATTTTTCAACAAGATAATGCCAGACCACATTCTGCAGCAATCACAACATCATGGCTACGTAGGAGAAGGATCCGGGTACTGAAATGTCCAGCCTGCAGTCCAGATCTTTCACCTATAGAGAACATTTGGCGCATCATAAAGAGGAAGGTGCGACAAAGAAGGCCCAAGACGATTGAACAGTTAGAGGCCTGTATTAGACATGAATGGGAGAGCATTCCTATTTCTAAACTTGAGAAACTGGTCTCCTCTGTCCCCAGACGTCTGTTGAGTGTTGTAAGAAGAAGGGGGGATGCCACACAGTGGTAAAAATGGACTTGTCCCAACTTTTTTGGGATTTGTTGACGCCATGAAATTTTGAAACAACATATTTTTCCCTTAAAATGATACATTCTCTCAGTTTAAACTTTTGATCTGTGATTTGTGTTCTATTCTGAATAAAATATTAGATGTTGGCACCTCCACATCATTGCATTCAGTTTTTATTTACAATTTGTTTAGTGTCCCAACTTTTTTGGAATCCGGTTTGTATCACAGGCAGCACCAGAAGTGCTACAGCTAGTTGCTGCTGCTATTTCAAGGATTCAAGTTTCTTTATTTATCATACACACCACATTTGGTACATGTGGCGGAATGAAATTGTGTACACAGGGTCCTAGTTACACAGAACAAAAGTATTAAAATGTAAAAGAAAAACAGTAGCAAGATCTAAGATATGAACTAAGAAAAAAAAAACTAAATATACATACACTAAGCACTAGTAGCATAAAAATAATATGCCAAACAGCAGCACAAACAAGAGTCTGTATGAGCAGATGAGCACGAATGAATACAGCAACATGAAACAGATCAGCAGCAACATGATGTGATTTTTCACAGTGATTATTCTGGTTAGAGATTCATGAATCTAACAGCCTCAGGGTAGAAGCTGTTCCTCAGTCTAGTGGTTCTACACTTAATGCTCCTCAACCTCCTTCCTGAGGGGAGCGGGGCAAAAAGTGTGTGTGCTGGGTGAGTGGGGTCTTTCATGATGCAGGTGGCCCTCTTCCTGCATCTGGAGGTGTAAATGTCTGTGATGGTGGGGAGACTGACTCCAACATCTTCTGTGCAGCCTTCACCACTCTCTGCAAAGCTTTTCTTTCTGCAGCTGTGCAGCCTCCATGCCACACGTTGATGCTGGAGCACAGGATGCTCTCCACTGCACACCTGTAGAAGGAGGTGAGGACTGGGCTGCTCAGACCAGCTCGTCTCAGCCGTCTGAGGAAGTAGAGTCTCTGATGACCTTTCTTGATCAGGCTGGTGGTGTTGTTGCTCCAGCTGAGGTTGTTATTCATGTGCACACCCAAGTACTTGTAGCTGGAGACCACTTCCACTGCAGATCCTCCTATGTTCAGTGGGGTGTGGGTGTGTTTGTTCCTTCTGATGTCCACGATTATCTCCTTTGTCTTCTTCACATTGATGTGAAGGTTATCTTCTTTGCATCAGCTCTCCAGGTGTTCCACCTCCTGCCTGTAGCTGGAATCATCAATGTTTGTGATGCATCCCACCACAGCTGTGTCATCTGCAAACTTTACAATATGACAGCCTGGATGGGTAGCTGCACAATCATACGTGAGCAGAGTGAACAGAAGAGGGCTCAGCACACATCCTTGAGGAGAGCCAGTGCTGAGTGTTATGGTGGAGGAAGAGAAGTTGTGGATCCTCACTGACTGTGGTCTGTTTGTTAAGAAGTCCAGTACCCAGTTACAAATGGAGGGGCTTAGTCCAAGTGTGAATAGTTTGTTCATCAGGGTTTGGGGGATCATGGTGTTGAAGGTAGACGTGAAGTCCACAAAGAGCATATGAACGTAAGAGTCTTTCTGCTCCAGGAGGTTGAGCGCAATGTGGTCCACAGAGGAGATGGCATCCTCTGTTGATCGGTTCTCACGGTATGCATACTGATGAGGGTCCTCGTTGATGTTTGTTTTGGTGTGGGTCAAGACCAGTTTTTCGAAGCATTTATCGACTATCGGGGTGAGGGCCACTGGCTGATAGTCATTCAGACCAGTCACTGTAGAGCTCTTTGGGACTTACGCGCGCGCGTTGTCTCACAATAAACTACCCGGCGCCGGACTGTTTTGTATGAGACACAAATGTATTAAATTCCCCCTCTTCATCTCTGATCTGGACTTTTCTTTTGTTATTTTTGCCAAAAGGCAAGTGATCGCTTCCTCCTTGATGAGAAATGAATGAATTTGTCACGAGCTAACTAAACTCATGTTCAACATGGCTGCGGGAGGCTCTAAATATTTTCTGGTGTTCTGGTGTCCTGGACCAGCGCGCCCTGTTTTTATTTTATTTTTTTTAGAACTTTTCATTAACATATAAACACAGAAAACCGCTGCGCAGCCCGTGCGTTTTTTCCCCAACCGACCTGTCAGTCAATTCAGTAGGCGTGTCAACAAATGACCAATCAGCTACCTAAATTTGTCCCGTAGCTAAACACTCCACCCTGCTGCTGCTCAAATGATGTCAAGAATTTGGAGCAAAAACACTGGAGCCTCACGCTGAGCTATGCTGTGAACTGCCTGTGCGTAGCACGCGGGCGTCGAGCGGCGTTCGGCCCAACGCAGAGCTGTACTGGAGGCTTTACAGCTGAACATAGTGAGGTCAGAGCATTTGCGTTTGTAAATACTGACAGAATTTTATGAGAATATCTATAATGCAAAATTGCTGTTCCTGAACTTAAGCACAAGGTTTTCCACAAAGTAATTTACGGCCTGGCTCATTATTACCATGACAAGTGGACAGTCATTTACCAATTCTGTGTTTGAGTAGATTTTTCTGCCTGTTAGCAAAATGTTCCATCCACCACTCTGAATTGTGTTCAGTGAAACTCAAAGTGTTTGTTGGATGTACATGTTTACTGATTAACTTCTGAAGTCAACCTGACTCAAGATGGCTGCCACAGCACTAAGAAAGCACTTTGTAAAATGTAGATATATTGGACTAAAATGTTTTGCCGCAATAGATGAAAATCCAACCACGCACATAGTTTTGAGTACAAACAGATTCAAATAAACGTGGGATCTTTATTTAGAACTTTGGCATATAAGACAGTGAGTGGTATGTATGTAATTTAAATTTTTATTTTTTTATTGATGTAAAAATCATCATTGGGCTAAGAAAAGAAAGTCAGATGGGGTTCAAAATGACAAATTAATAACCACCCACTGGTTTTATTCAGTTAAACGTCCACACTGTGCAATGAGAGACTGAGTTTGGTTATAATTTAGCTCAAGATAAAACATTTAAAGGGCCCTTATTTATATATTTTTTAAAACTTAGTTTAACAAAAAAAAAAATATATATATATATATATAATGTAATCAATTATGCTTTTATGACAAAATACAACGATAGTATCAATCATTAGGCTCTTATCTCAAAACAATTAGATCAATTCTGATATTTAAAATCCAATTAAAGTCTGATAAAATATAATTTCCATCATATTTTAACGGGACGATGGCCGGATCAGTGCCATTTTTACCATAAAACTGTAAATCCAGATGTTTACGTCACTGACCTACATTGCGGCGCTCGACGCTAACGTCTGCAGATACTGCACCTTCTTCTTGCACCAGCAGCAGTTTGTGTATTTCACAGCAGAAGTCGTATCGGTTTACTAAACTCTCAACTTCACGAGAGAAAGCAATCGCTCTCAGTGGTCCCCGAAGCGCCAAGCTCTTGCGGAGTAAGGATTTCACGGCTCTTTGATTACTCTGGAAAATATCTCTGCCAAATCAATAGTGTGAATGCCTTGCTGGTGACTGGACCTCGTATCAATTACCATAACATCGGTCTCCAGGTAAAATCTGATGCTGGCTGTGGGCGCAGATACAGTCTGCAGGCAGGTTTCAATTTCCTGTCTTTTTATCAAAGTCTGCGGGGGGATATTCATGCTCCTGTACAGCCTAACAACCAGCACGTGCACAAACAAGCTTTAAAAGCTGCACTCACATGCATATTAATTGTGTTTATCTTCTACATTGTAGTGGAAACAGTGAGCTGTCAGGAAGAACTCGTCAAAGGGCGAAATGTTGCAAGCATGCTTCTTCTTTTCTTTTTTTTCCTTAGGATAAGATTGATTCAGCAAACAGTCGTAAAAAATCTGCAGCAGAAACACGAGTGGTTGACGAGAAGTATCAAAAGAGGATTGGCACGAGGTCTGTGTTCGGTCATTATCCTTCTCTCAGGAGAGACTGGACAGCTTAACTTTCTGATGCAACAGAAACAGGAGCTGAGCTAACCTCCAGACTCTGGCTCCAACACCATCAAGATATCAAATTACAAGTCTGCCGTTCTCCCTGGGTTTTTATTTTGGGAGTTATTAAAATGTAAATTTTAAAAGGCAAAATAATATACAGTATCAAATATACTTACATCTATTTTTTTTCTTCTGTTCTTATTTTGGAACACTGTGGGTGTTCTTGCAGTTGAGACAAATCTAAATCCAACAAAAACAGGATTGTGATCCATTTTTCAGCATCTTTCTCATCTCACAGTTGTCAATCTATTTCAACAGATCATAAATCAAAACGTTCAGCTCTTTCAGAACAATCCTGCTTTTGGTATTGGTGCCAACTTTAGCTTTTTGAAATATTTAACCTTTTCAGATTTTTTTTCTTATAAATAAATTGAGCTCATTTTACATCCTTCACATCTTTGATCTGTTTACACCCTTTTACTGCTCCTTTCACATTTTGTTCTGCTGCAGCTTCTTTCAGATGCCTTGTGTAAATTTAAACTTTTTCAGCTAATTTCTGCTGTTTTGTGCTCCTTTCAGATTCTTTCTGCCAACTACATTTTTGTGCATCTTCTAAATTGTTTCAACTAATTTCAGCTTGTTAAGCTCCTTTCAGCTTATACAAGTTTAAGCTATTTCTATTTCAGCTACTATTTAGCCATTTTCTGCTAATTTAGGCTTTTTCAGCAAATTCCACTTTTTTTGCACACATTTAAACTTTTTTCAGCCTAATTCAGCCAAAATGTGCTCTCTGCACTTCAATCTGGTAATTTAGGCTTCTTTTTGCTATTTAAACTGCTTTTTTTTTCTTTCTCTCGTAAGCTTAATTCAGATAATTTCCACTTTTTTGTGTTCATTTCTGCTTCTTTCAGCCTAATTGGTCAAACGTGTTATTTCTGGTTTCTTCTGCTAATTTAAACTTTTTCTAACTTTTCAGCAAACTTTTTAGCATTTTTAAGCAAATTTCAGTTTTTAGATAAATTCTTTTTTTTGTTGTAATTTCTGCTACTTTCAGCCTAGTAAACGTATTTCTGCTAAATTCATCTTGTTATGGTGCTTTCAGCTTTTTCTGCCATTTCAGCTACTATTTAAATGTTTTATGCTAAATTTAGCTTTTTAAGCTAATTCCACATTATGTTAAGCTCATTTCAGCTTTTTCCGGTAATTTAAGCTTCTGTCAGCCTTTTCAGCTTTTTTTTGTGTGTGTGTGCTAATTTCAGTTTTTTTTAGCTAATTTCCTAATTTTTGTGCTAATTTCTGCAAACCAGTATTTAAAACAAATTAATCAAATATATTTCTTCTTTATTCTGCTAATTTAGGCTTGTTCTTTCATTTTAGCTACATTTCAGTTTTTTTAAAGTAATTCCAGCTGTTTGTCAGCAAGTTCTTCTGCAATAAGCATTCACGCTGCATTTTTGTAGGGAATGCAACTTCTTCTTATTGCCTACTACCGGTACTTGTAAAGCTGGTGATCATGTATTTGCTTTACTGCAGCTCCGAAAGTCTTTGTTGAGATTAAAACGTTTTTGTTTTTTTCATGTTTCGGGTGATCGTACGCTCGAGCGGACAGCGGCAACTGTAAAAATGCCAAGTTTCTTACCGGAGGCTGGTTTCTTAATGGAGGCTCGTTGGGCTAAGTTTAAAAAGTCAAAAAAAAGTCCCGTTGTCGTTGCGTCATCACATAGCAGAGTATCTCCCGATTGGTTGCTGCGACGCGGCGAGCAGCCGAAGTAGGTCAAAGTTCGATTTGTTGAAGTCGGGCAGCTGCTGCTTTGGACGCGCCGCGTGTGCGGAAAAGAACTGCCGCGCTGCTCGAACTGCTCAAAACGCGCCGCGTCACGCTTCGCCGCTCCAAGATGCTCGATATCGGCCACATAGACTTTGCATGTAAACTGGCTGCTTCGGCCACTCGAAACGCGTTTGGTGTGTAGCCGGCTTTAGTGTTTCTGTAACTTTGCAATAAAAGATGAAGTTGTCCTCTTCAATTTATTCAAAGGGTTTTACATGTTAGTTAAAGTCAAAAAAAACAAATCTATGCAAATCTGTGATTGTTTTGAGTATTATACTCTGTTTTATACATAACCTTTATTTTATAGTTTTGGTTTTAATTGATATTAGTGTTGCATTTTATATTGTCTGTTCCAAACAGGTTTGTGTTCAGAGCGCAGATGGCAGGAAGTCAAATAAAAGAGGTTGGCTTCGAGAACTCGTATGTTTTTAAAGTACCACAATCTGTGCAGACATCTCAGCAAAAGTTGTGTACAAAAATACAAAACCAGGTGCCAGCAGATGCAAATCAACCGGGCTTGAGATTGTTTTAAATAGATAAAATGTTGCTCCATTGTGGAAAAATAGAAGATGTTGAGACATCACTTATTTATTTTTTTAAGTGTAATCTGAGAGGTTGAGTTTCTTCTTAAAGGTCTTCTTCTAATTGCTCCATGGATTTAGTGATGAGTGTCAGCTGCCTGTTGAAAAAAAAAAATCAAAATGAATCCAGTTTCCCTGCTTCCTCACAGCAGCGTGGCCTTCAAATTAGTGTCAAACTTTCTAAATTAAATCACACAGAGGGTGTTTGAGTGAACCAAAGTTTCTACTTTATTCCGTGATTCACACCCTGACTGTTTGAGAAGGTGATGACACTTGGTCTCACACAAACACTCCACTCCCCCCACCTGCCTTCACAGTTGCACACTTGATGAAGGCTGAAGGTCAGGGACATGTGCATCCTCTGGTGGCCGGGCTCACTCAGTGTACCTCTCATTTCATCAACATACAGCTCAAGATTCATCCTTGGTTTGAGCCCTGTTGTTGACCTTTGTAACATCTTACTGTTGTAATCAGGACATTTTCTGTCAACGCATACTGAAAAACTGTTCAGTAAATATCCTGATGCATGCTCAAGTGCTTAACGTTATCAATCAGTGGATGAATGGCTGAAGTACCAGAAGGAGAACGTGTACCCTGATTAAAACGACCAGTGATTCATTTTGTTTCTGGTACTGGATTCTTCCAATGGGACAACTTCTATGCAGTGCTGTGGATGGATGCACAGCTAGTGCCCAGAACGTGTTGAGGATCAATCTCAGCTACTACCACGCCAGTTTTTAACTCTGTGTTAGTCAAACTGACTTGAGCCCTATTCGAACGGGATTATTTTTACCTCAGGACCACATGTAATAAATAAATTACTCCCCAACGTCTGCTTTTTATGTGACGCATTCGCACGGGATAACCAAAGCCTGAGATTTTGCTGAAATTTACAGACATCTTCCAGATATGATGTTAACGCGCTGCGTTGTCATGACCGGGCCAGTCCATAATAATGTGCTTAATGTGACACCTGTCACCGGCCGCGCACGTCCTCTGACCAGCCAGTTGAAATGGACTTGCGACGTGTCCAGGGTGTACTCCGCCTCTTGCAAAGTGATAGCTGGACATAGGCACCAGCAACTCCCATTACCTGAAAAGGAAGAAGTGGGTATAATGGATGGATAGGTAAATATAATAGATGGATCATGGATGGATGGATGGATGGATGGATCAGCTGATCACACGCATGTCTCCACACCTGCTGTCATCTGCAGTGAAGGAAGTAGCAGCATAAAAGCTGAAACGAGTAGCGCGCTCATTTAAAATAGCCTTGTTCTATATTTTTCCAGATGATTTTGCTTAAACCAAAACCAAAACACCTAATTACGTATCGGATCCCATCCATTTCTGTCCAAATCACAGAGATGTATATTTGCATTGGATTAGTATCATCACAGGACCTCAGAGTGCTGCAAAATATAGTAGTAATTTGCGGAGGAGTTTTTACTTTACAAATTACCGACATGGTCGATTCACATGGGATTAACAACACAGACAATCTCCGTAATTATTACAAATAGCAGGTGGTCCCTAGGTAAAACTAATCCCGTGCGAATAGGGCATTAGGTCGTCTTGAATCAGCCGACACGAGTTCACTCTAATAGTTAATGAGTTGTGGGTGTTTACCCAGAGATGTCATTCTACACATTTTAGTGACATTTGTCAGGTAATATAAGGTTTTGGTACTGGACACACAAACACACAGACACATGCAAAATCACTAAGCTCATTACCGATAATTATTCTTTAAAAAGTGCTGCGTTTGTACTGTTTTGACCCATCGCACATGAGATACACCAAAATGGAGAAGCAGGAAACTATTTCAGCACCTGGGGAGCAGTTAGAGAAGAGGTGCCTTTCTCAAAGCCAACACAACATATAGGTATGGTGGTAAATCAAACTTGTGACTTGCCGGTCTCAAGCCGGCTGCCCTACCACTGCAGGAGTTTTGTTAAGCATTTTACCAAACAAACTCCTTTTTATTTACTCCAATAAAAGACAAACGTAAAAAAAACCTCGTCCCAGGTGGGACGCAAACTCGCTTCGTCTGGTCAAGATACAAGAGTATTAACGCCCTAAGCCACGGCGGCAGATCGTTTTTTTTGGGAGTTCACGTTGCTTATGAAGGAATCACCGCTCTTAACATTCTAGCTACGCAAAGGAGTTAGAGATTATTAGTTATATTTTAAAACCCTGGCTGCGCGCAACAGTTAGACAATATTAGTTATATTTTAATGACATTCAAGTCGCGCTGAAAGGCGGAAATGGGTGCGCGCTTCGTGGTTATTTACGTTGTGACATAAGCTGATTTGTGATCAGTTATTAACAAAAATTAAACTCAGAAACACTAATATATATATATCCAGCTAACAAATAATTTTTAGCGGAGTCTCCTCTCTTAAAACACGAACACTCCACCCACGTGAAGAGAGCACCCCACCCACTTCCAGAGAACTGCCCACCCACTTCAAGGCGGCTCTGCGGCAAATGCGTAATGAACGCGGGTGGCCCAGAGCCACCCAGGGACGAGCTGGACTGGGGAGGGCCGGTCAATGCGAAAACGGCTTGTGAGAGAGGCGGGGGACATCCTGGACAGGTCTCCAGTCCATCACAGACTTGTAGATTAAATTTGAAATAAATATTCAACATGGCGTAGCTCTTCAAGGTAAATATGGCCACTGTGATTTATTACAGTAAGAAAACGTGCTACCATTTGAAAACGAGGGCAAATAATTTCCTCGTGCTACACGTGTGCACCTATGAAATTAAACGTGTCATGTTTCTGTTTAAATATACATGTTGATGGATGATGCAGCTGATCTGGGATTTTATTCAAATGTAAAGAATAGCTTTTTTTTGTCTCCTAACTTTGAACTGACAGAGAGATAATTCATAGAAGAGGATACATTCAGTTGCATAGCAACAAGCAATTTATTCATGCTGTCTGGAGAGAAGATCACCACATCCTTCTCCATTACCTCCCAACTACACCAGAGCTCTTCATTCTTCACAAGAAGTGGCCCTGACAAACACACAAATAAGTCCCATCAAGAACAAACTCACAGCAAACTATCGTTGGACTGATAACACATTTTAGCTGCCAAATCCCTTTAAATCTTAATATCAAACTACTTTAAAGTGAATTCCTTCAGAAGTACTAACAGTGGCAAGATCAAATGTTGTGGTGGGTAGAGGGAAATAAAATGGCTGCAGATGTATTGAGAAGGAAAGCAAATTAAGCATTCTGAGGGGAGAAGGGTGACAGTTTGGAATTGACATACAAATAAACAAAGCCCTCCATATCCCTGCATTTTCAGCACCTGTTGCCACGAAAAGTGGCAGTCCAGTTATCTTTGTCAGTGTACAAATGTATGTGCATGTGTTTGACAGACAACAAAATATCTCCATCCATCCATTTTCTTCCGCTTATCCGGGCTCGGGTCGCGGGGGTAGCAGCCTAACGGACATCTTTAACATCTCACTGAGCCAGGCCATCGTCCCCACCTGTTTCAAAGCCACCACCATCATCCCTGTCCCAAAGAAGGCAACGCCCGCATGCCTCAATGACTATCGCCCAGTAGCACTCACCCCCATCCTGATGAAGTGCTTTGAACGGCTAGTCATGAAAAGCATCACATCTGTCCTCCCTGACTCCCTGGATCCCTTCCAATTTGCATACCGACCTAATCGCTCAACCGACGATGCCATCTCCTCTGCCCTTCACACAGCTCTCACACATCTGGACACGAAGGACTCCTATGTTAGAATGTTGTTCATCGACTTCAGCTCGGCATTTAACACCATCATCCCCCAACAGCTCATCCTTAAACTGGACAGTCTGGGGCTGAACACCTCAATGTGTAACTGGCTGCTAGACTTCCTGACCGGGAGACCACAGACAGTACGGATCGGGAGTAACACATCTAGCACCATCACATTGAACACAGGGGCCCCACAAGGATGTGTGCTGAGCCCCCTTCTATTCACCCTGCTAACACACGACTGCACACCATCGTACAGCTCCAACCACTTCATCAAGTTTGCGGACGACACAACAGTGGTAGGTCTCATCAGCAACAACGATGAGACGGACTACAGGAACGAGGTGAGCCGCCTGGCCTTGTGGTGCGGACACAACAATCTCACTCTCAACGTGGAGAAGACAAAGGAGATTGTTGTGGACTTCAGGAAGAGGGATGCCCAACATCCCCCTCTGACCATCAACAGCACCGCAGTGGAGAGAGTAGACAGCACCAAGTTCCTGGGAGTGCACGTCTCAAAGGACCTGTCCTGGAGCAGGAACACTGCAGCACTGGCAAAGAAGGCTCACCAGCGTCTCTACTTTCTCCGCAAGCTGAAAAGGGCTGGAGCTTCAACCCCCATCATGAGCACCTTCTACAGAGGTGCCATAGAAAGTGTCCTGACCAGCTGCATCACTGTGTGGTTTGGTGCATGTACTGCATCATGCCGCAAGAGCCTCCAGCGCATTGTGAGAGCAGCTGAGAAGATCGTGGGCACCTCCTTGCCCTCACTGCAGGACTTACACAGCAAACGCCTCACTCGGAAAGCCCACCGCATGGCAGGTGATCCCACACACCCACTACACAGCTGCTTCAGACTGCTGCCATCAGGGAGGAGACTGAGGAGTCTCCAGGCTCGAACCAGCAGACTGAGAGACAGCTCTGTTCATCAGGCAGTCAGAATGCTAAACACTCTGCCTGCTCTGCCTCCCCTCCCATTTGAACTGCCTTAACACTAAAACTTTCTCACATATTATCACTCAACACAAAGTTTTTAACACTAGACTCTGTGTCATCAAACGGGTTATTCACTAAACTCTCGGTCATGTGCTCATACAGTTTGCACTACTTCTCATACTTGCACTAATGTCTGTATTACATCACTGCCTATAATCATAATACTGTTTACATTCTCTGTTTACATTTATTAATACTGTTTACTTTTATTACTACTGCTTACATGTAATTACTACTGTTTACATTTATTTACACTACTCTAATATCTACACCACTGCTGGTACATATACAGTGTGCTCTGAACGGTCTTATTTAGGGATGCCCAATGTGCCTTACTGCATATGCCACTTTTTGCCTCTACAACAACATCAACTACTACCTCATACATATACTGTGTACATTAACTCATACGCTGCTTTGCCACTTTGCAAATGTCAATGCTAGAAACCTTTAGTTTATTTTAGTTATACTTTTTATACTCTTTTTTTATACTAGTATGCAAAAACTCAGGACAATATTATGTTCATTAAATGTTTAATGTTTTAGTTTTAGAGTTGGTGTAAATTTTCATACTCTTATACCACTATGCAAAAACTCAGGACAGTGTTAGTTTTACTATTTTATGCTTATGTCTATTATTATATGTTTCAGTGTTTCAATGTTTAGATGTTTACTGTTGCACCGAGGGACTGAGAGAAACGCAATTTCGGTCCTGTGTATGTCCTGCACTGTACATATTGCAGATCTGACAATAAAGTTGACTTTGACTTTTGACTTTGACTAAGTAGGGAGGCCCAGACTTCCCTCTCCCCAGCCACTTGGAGCAGCTCCTCTGGGGGAATCCCAAGGCGTTCCCAGGCCAGCCGAGAAACATAGTCCCTCCAGCGTGTCCTGGGTCTTCCTCTGGGTCTCCTCCCGGTGGGACATGCCCGGAACACCTCACCAGGGAGGCGTCCAGGAGGCATCCTAACCAGATGCCCGAGCCACCTCAACTGGCTCCTCTCGATGTGGAGAAGCAGCGGCTCTACTCCGAGTCCCTCCCGGATGACTGAGCTTCTCACCCTATCTCTAAGGGAGAGTCCAGACACCCTGCGGAGAAAACTCATTTCAGCCGCTTGTATCCGAGATCTCGTTCTTTCGGTCACAACCCAAAGCTCATGACCATAGATGAGGGTAGGAACGTAGATCGATCGGTAAATTGAGAGCTTTGCCTTTTGACTCAGCTCTCTCTTCACCACGACAGACCGGTACAGCGCCCGCTTCACTGCGGACGCTGCACCTATCCGCCTATCGATCTCACGCTCCAGTTTTCCCTCATTCGTGAACAAGACCCCGAGATACTTAAACTCCTCCACTTGGGGCAGGACCTCCTCCCCGACCTGGAGAAGGCATGCTACCCTTTTCCGGCTCAAGACCATGGCCTCGGATTTGGAGGAACTGATCCTCATCCCGGCCGCATCACATTCAGCTGCAAACCGCTCCAGCGAAAGCTGTAGATCACGAACTGATGAAGCCAATAGGACCACATCATCTGCAAAAAACAGAGAAGAGATTCTAAGGCCACCAAAACGGATCCTCTCAACACCTTGGCTGCGCCTAGAAATTCTGTCCATAAAAGTTATGAACAGAATCGGTGACAAAGGGCAACCTTGGCGGAGTCCAACTCTCACCGGAAACGAGCCTGACTTACTGCCAGCGATGCGGACCAAGCTCTGACACCGGTCGTACAGGGACCTAACAGCCCATATCAAAGGGCCTGGTACCCCATACTCCCGGAGTACCCCCACAGAACCCCCCGAGGGACGCGGTCGAATGCCTTTTCCAAGTCCACAAAGCACATGTAAACTGGTTGGGCAAACTCCCACGCACCCTCCAGGACCCTGTTGAGGGTGTAGAGCTGGTCCAGTGTTCCACGACCAGGACGAAAACCACACTGCTCCTCCTGAATCCGAGGTTCGACTATCCGACGGACCCTCCTCTCCAGAACCCCTGAATAGACCTTACCAGGGAGGCTTAAGAGTGTGATCCCCCTATAGTTGGAACACACCCTACCTCCCGTCCACGCGATATTGCAGAGTCGCGTAAGCCAACACAACCCCACAACATCCAGAGCCCTAAGGAACTCAGGAGCGAATCTCATCCACCCCCGGAGCCCTGCCACCGCGGAGCTTTTTAACCACCTCGGCGACCTCAGCACCAGAGATTGGAGAGCCCGACCCAAAGTCCCCAGGCTCCGCTTCCTCAGTGGAAGACGTGCCAGTAGGATTGAGGAGGTCTTCGAAGTATTCCGCCCACCGACTCACAACATCCCGAGTTGAGGTCAACAGCACGCCATCCCCACCATAAATGGTGTTGGTCGCGTACCGCTTTCCCCCCTGAGACGCCGGATGGTGGACCAGAATCGCCTCGAAGCCGTACGGAAGTCATTCTCCATGGCCTCTCCGAACTCCTCCCAAACTCCTCCCACGCCCGAGGCAAAATATCTCACAAACTACCAAATGGATCTTATTGAAACTCTCAAAGTAATCATTAGATGAACATCTACAACTGATAAAACTTGAGGTCAACCCGATTCATGATGGCTCTCAAGGTTAAGTGACCTTAGAAAACACAAAATTGGCTATAATGCTGTCAATTTGAAAGATGTTACTCTAAAATCTGGTGGGGTATTAGCTGAGAGTTATCCTTAACAAATACTCATATAGAAGATGAACATTGTATGCAGTCACATCAGACATTTTTGAAAATACTTATTATGTGGGTACCATGCAATCTGAAACCTCATTGTTGGGGCATAAAAAGGTCAAATGGGTATTTTTTTTAAAATAATTGCTGGTTTTGTAAATTGTTTTATTTACATATGTTGTCTCATTGGCGTCAGAATAATTTGTAATGTAAATACTGCCCAGCCGTAAAGGTTGTCACTGTAATCGAGCACTCTGGATTTGAGTGACAACAAGTTTTCAGAATCCGCGGAAGGCTTTATACCACAGTCTCCGACCCTGGTCAACTACTGCCAGCACAAACATAGCGCTAAGCTAGCACACAACACAAAGGTGTCTCTGCCTCCTCCCCCCGCCCCATCCACAAAACCCCCCAAAGAGATGAGCATCCTGCCAAGTCAAGTGACCTCGGGGAAGCATTTCATGCAGTGTGGTGAGTTTTTGTGGGTAGCCAGAAAAACCCGGAGTGGACTTTTAGTGGGTTGAGTATTATCTTATTAATCATATTCATTCAACCTTTATTTAGTCAGGTAAATCTCATTGAGTCTCGCGGACTCATTTACAAAAGCGACCTGCTACAAACTAAAGAACAGATATGGAAAAGATTTGTCCACGAAGAAATGGTAAATGGAGCTTATTTATATAGCGCTTTCGAGCACCCTATGAGGGGCCCCAAAGCGCTTTACAATACCAACCATCCACCCATTCATACACACATTCATACACCGGTAGCGGCAGACTGCCATGCAAGGCGCTTTCCAGTCTTACCGGAAGCAACTCGGGGTTAAGTGTCTTGCCCAAGGACATAACGACACATGGTGTGGGGAACCGGGATTCGAACCGCCAACCTTCTGATCGGGGGACGACTGCCATTACCACTACGCCACGGCCGCCCTCAAGAAAGAAATAGCAGCAGCGC
>JBBPBX010007982.1:48327-59847 GCA_038048925.1 Garcialebias charrua
CCGACTTCTCGGAAGCTAACCCAGCTAATCAAATGTTACATCACCTTATCAAGTGATTGTTATTTTGCAAAAACACCAAGGGAAAAAACTGCTACTTTATTTTAGTGCTATGATTAAATATAGCTATGTGTTGCTGTTGAAGTAATCCAGTAATGTGTATATAAGACATAGCAAGCTAGAACAGACTGTTTTTTTTTACACATAAACATGCTAACACTTTGGCTTATCCCCCCGAAATGTGAACTAAGCTGCGTAACTTGATCTTCTCGTACAGTTTAAAGCTGGGAATGCCACACTTTCCAATTATGAATTGAGAATACTCCCTAGCTGGGAAGCCAAACATCTTCAGCTTCAGAATATGTCCAGCTCATTTAACTTTAAGTTTATTTTTTGCCACGTCCTGAAGTATTGAAAATCTGCACCAGTACCAGCAAATCTTTGGCTTGTTGCCAATGCTAATTTCAAATTATTATTTTTTTTTTTCATTTTTAGAGATTTAAAAATCTCAAAATATCTTTAAAAACAACTGCTTGCTCTCTATTTTTTTTAGCTAAACGGAATCCAATCCAATCCATCCATCAATCCAATCCATCCATCCGTCCCTCCCTAGCAGGGAAGTCTAGACATCTCGTTCCACAGCCACCTCTTTCAGCTCTTCTGAGACGATTCTAAGCAATGCAGCATCCAGCCAGGAGACAGTCTCTCCAGCATGTTCTGGATCTTCCTCAAGGTCTCCTTCCAATTGGACATGCCTTAAAAACCTGCCTAGGGAGGCATCTAAAGGGCATCCTTATCAGATGCTTGAACCACTTCAATTGTCTCATCTTGATATGGAGCAGCAGCTCTACTCAGTCTCTCCCAGTGACTTCTCATCCTATCTCTAAGGAAGAGCTCATGCTACCCAGAGAAAATTTGTTGCAACCAATTGTATCCATCATCTAGTTCTTACTGTCACTACGCAGAGTTTATGAACAAAGGTGAGGGTATGAATGTAGACAGACCAGTAAACAGAGAGCTTACAGCTCAGCTTCCTCTTCACTAAAATGGACCAGTGCAGGGTGCCCCATACTGTGGAAGCTGCGCCAACCAATCTGATGAGCTCACACTCCATTCTTCCCTTGCATGTGTAGCATAAAGAACAAGTGTAGTGAAGTTGAGGAGCAAGTGTCACCCTTCTTCCTTCATTTCATAAACGCTACACCCATGAACACAATCCTGAAACACAAACCACTCCACTTGGGCCAGCACCTTAACCCCAACCAGTAGAGGACAAACCATTATTTTCCAACAGAGAACCATGGCTTCAGATTTGCATATCCACATCCCAGCTGCTTCACACTGGGCTGCGAACCGCCCCATTGAGAGCAGGAGATCATGGCATGATGACGCCAACAAGACCACATCATCCGCAAATAGAGAGACAGAAGTCAGAAGACAGAAGTCCAACGCTGCCAAACATGGGTAAAGAAACCCATGAAAATGTATCTTTGATTAAATTGACTAAATCTCATCCTGGTCCATGAAATGTTCTGACTAATGAAATGGAGCGTAAACTATTTGACAAATATTTAGGGATGCACAATATTATCGGCATGGTATCGGCCGATATTAGCAATAAAGTTAAATATCGGACATCAGCCATTCCATGCTGTTTTTGGATGACAACCTAGTGATAAAGATGCCTGCAGCACAAGCACAACATTATGACATAACATGTGCCGTTGAGTTGTGCCGTTGTTGTCATTGTGTTAGTGTAAATATCATGAATACATTTGTCATTAAACATAATCCAAGTTGAAATGTTACATCATTTTCAGCCCCCTTTTTGGCATCTGGATTTGGTAGCAGGCCAAATTGACAAAGACCATGTAGAATAATGTAGTATTTTAATTCCACAGCAAACTAAGCTATGTAGTCTCTTTAAGTAGGTCTAGGGGGAAAAAAATACGGTATTGGTATCGGTTATCAGCCAAATAAGTTTTTACATATCGGCATATCGGTTATCGGCCAAAAATCCAATATCGTGCATTCCTGCAAATATTAATAATGTAGTTGAACTGAACTAACCCGAAAGAATATTTTTAAATTAATCATACACTCAACAACACATGTTAGTGCAACAAATAACAACATCGCTAACATCATAACTTCAAATTACTGATTTTGTTTGTTCTTTACTTACTATCATTTCTTATTAGTTTGTCAAAACAAGATATATTAAATGAAACATCTTTGAGAACGGCTGCTGCCAAAGTCTGAGCATATGCTGTGGCTCAAAGCCTGCTTGTAGTGGAACAAATTCATCAGACTAAAACAAGACGCATCATATTGACATGCAGAGCAGGATTTATGATCTCAAGTAAAGGAATGGCCCTAAACTATTTTTCCAATTATGAACCTCCAAGTAAAGTAATGCAGCAGGGCGATCATTAATTTAACATCCAATGCCGCAGTAAAATGCATCCATTAACTGATGATCTGGTGGAGGGCCGAAATACAATTCAAATAAATATATTGCCTTGTTTTTCCATCATAAACAGTTAAACAGCTCTACAGCACAATTAGCCGACCACTCACTGGTTTTCTCTCTGAACATTGTAAACACAAATATGACATCTAAAAAAAAGTTTAAAATTAAGCAGTGCGTTTGGTTCTCACCACTTCCTAATGGACACAAACATGTCAGTGATTACAACTTTTGGCTTCTTTGCTTCTGTTTATTTATTTAGCCCGAGCTGATCTGCGGTTCAAAGTGCCACATGCTGCGAATCCATTTCAGTATTTTAACTGGGTGTAATGAGGCACGTTTGATGGCTGGCATACACAGAGCTGTAATGGATCAGACTTTCTGTGGCAGATACGGATCTCTCGAAAGTGCTCACATCACCGGCGGGTAATGATCCTACAGAGCAAAGTCGGCATGATAAGTGGGAAGTTCGGGACAATGATAATTATCAGTGTTTGATTTTTACTAACGGCAAACCTCTCTGCTCATTTGTGTGCTTCATTGTGGTTGCTGATTAATATCCTCGGAAAATAAAGTATGTACTCGACACGAGTACAATCAATCCATGGGAGGAAAATAGAGTCCTTCAGGATGGGAAAGCAGAAAGCTTTACAGATTGAGTTAAAGCTACGTCAAAGCTCTTTTTTGATTAATTTAATAATTTTAACCTCTGAAAACAAAGAGTTTTGTACCTTGTTGCATTACATTGTGCTAAAAAGTTTGGCTTAAATGAATTATTAGCTCGTTCTGGTTGAAGCTTTAATCAATAAAGAAGTGTCTTAACTTGTTGAATATATTAAGCTTAATGGATGCAATCAACAGCTTCATTACCTCCTGCTGTGCATCAGTCAAGTGATACAAAAGTACTCATTAATGAAACCATGAATCTTATTTCACCTCTTGTTCAATCCAGTTGGGTCTAAGCCCAAGTTTTGTTCACTTAAAACCAAGCAGGATTGTTCCAAATGCTTTTGAGATGTATGGAAACTGTGTAGAGGTGGAGCGATATCGTCATAAAGACATTTTCAGACAAACATCAAACTAAAAATTACCAATGTTAAAAAAGAAAAACCCATGCATATAAGTGCTTTTCTTAAAAAAAAAGGTTTTATAGTCACAACAATCACTACATTGTCTGGCCTGACTTTAATCCAATTTATTCTGTTCAGTTTTATGGTCTATCTAATTTACCAAACAATAAAAATAAGCAAAAACGGATTACATTTCTCAATTAGAAATATTTTCTTGTCCTGTTTTTCCAAACTATTACATTTAAAATCATTGTCAACCATCTTTAAATAGAATGCCCTGTATGTTTGTTGCAAGGTAGATAATGTTACACAACAAGTTGGCTCTCTGATAAAATCATCACCATCTGTTTAAGGAACCAGCCATAACTAATGATGGATAGGATTCTTGAACGAGTGGCTCATACAATAAATAAATGTTATGGCCTCTCCCTCAGTGACATTGAATCAAAAGGCCAAGGTTCACTCAGAACAGAAAGACAGCGGTAGTACTAGGAAATGGGTTTCAGTAGTTTCTGTGATGTGCCTTAAAAAGTTGAAATTATGCAATGAATTTAAATGATGTTTGTGTTTTAAAGAGGTAAAAAGCAGGTGTTACACCTGAACTTTGAGTTGAACTTTTGGTTTAGCATTAATGTCGTGTACGAGGAGGATAAGATTACTTAGTGAGGAAGCTTATGGAGCAATATGCATGAAATATGTTTACACACTGAGAATCTGTTACTACTACTGCTCAATAATTCATTGACATCTGGAAGGGTTATTCTAATAAGTTAAAAAATGCATCTGGATGGTTTGAGAGGGGGTAAAAGAAGCCATCTACAGTAGAATATCAAATGAGACCAACATTTACAAGCGGTACACCAATGTCCCCCGTCGCTGAAGGATTTCAATAGTGAATACGTTAAGAGTTTTTATGGACTGGAATGGAACTGGGAATGTGAATTAACCTTAATGTTTTTGGTGCACGATATTCAAGTGGGGAGGAGGTGCACTGTGTAGAAGACTAGATGGAGGTTTTTTGCTCGTAGTGCAGTGACGAATATTTCTACAACTGGGGACAAAAACAGGAGGCGGCTCCAAGTCAAGGTCAAGTCAAGGTTCTTTATTGTCATTCGCATCACATGTGATACATGAGGTGGAACAAAATTGTGTACACAGGGTCCCAGTTACATCCAACAAATGTATAAATTGTAAAGAAAACAGTAATAAAGATCTAAGATGTAATAATCAAAGTCAAGTCAAAGTCAAAGTCAACTTTATTGTCAGAACTGCAATATGTACAGGACATACACAGGATTGAAATTGCGTTTCTCTCAGTCCCTCGGTGCAACAGTAACCATTTAAACACTAAAACACTGAAACATTTAATAAACATAAGCATAAAATAGTAAAAGTGTAACACTGTCCTGAGTTTTTGCATAGTAGTATAAAAGTATGAAAATTTACACCAACACTAAAACACTAAACATTTAATGAACATAAGCATAAAATGAAATAATAAAAGTGTAATACTGTCCTGAGTTTTTGCATAGTAGTATAAAAAGTATAAAAAGTATATCTATAAAATAAACTGAAAGTTCTAGCATTGACATTTGCATAATGATAACGTATTCAATTAGTACTGCACTTTACAGTTTGCAATTTGAAAATGTTACAATATAAAACATCTAGAGAATAAAACATGAACTAAAAAAAGATTACCAGTAAAACTTAAAAAAATAAAAAATAAAAAATAACTAAAAACAGCAGGATTGAGAATACCTTTAAACACTATGAAATCTTTCAAATAAAAAGGTCTCCAGTCCTTTCTTAAAACATTCTGCCGTCCGGGGTATCCTTAAATGGTCGGGGAGGTTGTTCCACAGACGAACAGCAGCAGAGCAAAAGGCCCTGTCACCCATGGTGCACAGTTTTATCCGGGGAGGGTGAAGCTGATAGGAATTTGTGGAGCGGAGGGATCATGTTGATGTTTGAGCAGTGAGCAGTTCTTTATGGAGCATTGTTGTGAATGGATTGGTGGGTGAGTAAGGAAACCTTGTATTCAATACGGAGTGAAATGGGAAACCAGTGGAGGAATTTAAGGATTGGGGAGATGTGATCATGTTTCCTTTGCTTCATCGGGATCCTGGCTGCACTGTTCCATACATACTGAACTTTTTTTAAAATGTGCTTGGATGGAGTTCCGTAAAAAAGTGCATTGCAGTAGTCCAGTCTTGACAAGACGAAAGCATGGACAAGTTTTTCAGCATCGGAAAAGGAGAGTACCGTAATGGACGGAGTTTCGAGATATGAACTAAGAAATACACTAAACTAAGAAATACACGGAACACAAATAGTGCAAAAACAATACGACAAACAACAGCAGCATGAACATGAGTCTGTGTGAGCAGATGAGTATGAACGAATACAGCAGCATGAAATAAGTCAGCAGCGTGGATAATTCTGTTTTCATCTTCCCAAAACATGCAGCGCAGTTCTTAATTTTGCCGTTGCATTTCAGTGGTCAGCGTTCAAAATCAAATAAATCCAGATGGCTTTGTTAGAAACGACTACAATCACCCTGGGCTACTTAGTATGGTTCTTAAGGGCTGTCCCATTTAAGTTGTGAAGTGACCACTAACCTTTTAATTAGAGACAAAATGAACACTCAAAACCTAAAGGTAAAGGCAACATTAGGAATTGACTCATCCTTAATTTTTGTTGCACAGCGATCACATAAAGTCTGACAAAATTACCTCGGATTACATCCGAGATGTGTTTGCCCGAAGGAGACTGCAGGGATCCACAGCCATCCTTCAGAAAAAAAGCCAGTTTAATGGTTTAGCCGTGCCGCCACTCCCCAGAACTTAATGAAAAGGGACTGTTCATGATGATTTTGCTCATTAGTCTCTCTGCACAAGGACTAACAGCGCAGGGGATTCCTCCGTTTGCTCCTCCACTGCAGATTTCTTCCATCTAGTTTTAATGAGGTCCACGTGGGAGTTGTTCCCTGCCCTCAGTTAGGCTCCGAGGTCAAGAGTTGTCATTTTCACTCACCGAGGGCACTGGAACGCTCGTGGAGAGCACGGCAGGGATTCGGCGCTACACCAATTGACAAGAGAATTACACTCTTCACTGTAATGCTATCGTCTCCCCTGCATGCAGTTATCTCTGTCCTCTTGTGATCTTGAAAAGAGGGTCTTCGTTTGAGAAATATCAACGATCCTATAAATGGCGCAGACTTAGAGAAGTGAGTAGGCGGGTTTTTAAAAACTAGTCTTGTTACACAGCTGCGGCTGATATAAATGCAGGAAAGAGCTTCACACCATCTGCTTAGCCTTGCACAGGCAAATAAGCAGAGGCTTGTTCAAGCACTTGATGAAAAGTAATAAAGATCCACTTAATTTTCAGCCCGCACTGCAGCACTTGCTTGATTGTGTTTGTACATTTCAATATGACTATTCCTTAAGTGATGAAAGAAAAATGCTGCCAACATCAACACTCAACACCCATCAGACACTTCTCAAAACTCAAAATTGACCGCCATTAAACAAATGTGTGATGAAGAGCACTGAAATGAGCCACTGAGCTCTCCCCTTCATTTAACACTGAGCTCATCGTATTACAGTATACAGTATAAATATAAATGCTTTGTATTTTAAATAAGCCCTGTGAGAACAAGGCTTCTGTTGCCTGGTTGCACCCTCATACATCAATTTTTCTCTCATTCCTTTGGAAACTATGCTAAACACCATGTGGACAGTGTTTCATTTTGAACATGTTCAGTTTTAATTTGCCAACATGTGAGCAAAGTGCCAAAGTTTACATTTCATTAGTGTGACCGAAGCATTAACCCTTTATTTAGGAGCTAAAACGTGGAGAAAAGCCAGCCAAATGACAAGCCTGCAAGCCTACGATAAGATGTTTCAGAATTCAATTATCTGCATTAATTTTAAAGCTAATTAATGCATCATCTTAGCACCCGCTGTTTCCTGGATCTGCTGAGCAGATGATGTGGGTCAAGCCATATTGCAGAGCTGCCAAGCCTGTCTGAGTTTTATTACTCTGAGGTTTTATCTGATAGATTTAGCATCACGTGATGAAAGACTGTTTACTTTTCAAAAGGGCTGCAACACCTGGGTTTAAAAGCTTCTTGTCACTCTGTAAGAATGGATTAAATTAGCACTTTCCTTCCTCTTGACATGAAAAATCAACCTCACACCACCTGAGTATATTTGTAGCAATTGTTTACAATGACTGTGATGGTTGGGGAGAGAAAAAATTAGAGATAACCAAAATTGCAAATGGTTTGATAAAATATTATTGAATCCAAAGACAATGACTCAAAGCAAAGGTTCAGGGACAATATTTCCAGAAACCTTGTGGAAACTAGTAGACTGCAGTGACCCGACGTCTTATGTCCCATTTCCACCACTATTACTCAGTCCCAACTCTGCTCAGCTCACCACGAAAACATCCCTATTTCACCAGTACTTTTTGGCTGATTCGAGGCTTATTCGGGACTTTGTTTGGTCCCTGCCTCTCTGGTGGGACCGTTAAAGCTGACTCCGGACCGAAACGGGAATGCAGGACACTGATTGGTCATGGGGAGGAGTCATTGGATCTCTCTCAGAAACTTTTCACCGATCCGCCATTTGCGATTTCTCGGAACTCGAATCAGCGGCTGGATCTACTTTAAAGATTTTAAAAACAATAACGACAGTGTCATGTTTAATGCTGAAGTTCAGGTGGTTTTTTTGTGTTTGGTGACATACAACAAAATTCGAGCAAGCGGAGTCACCGTGGAGGATCATTCGAGCTACTGACCAGTTGAGGCATGCGAGGCCGGACCCCAAGACCCGGCAGCTGGAAGACCAATTAACACTAATTAGGTCAATTGACAACATGATTGGGTATAAAAAGAGCTTCTCAGAGTGTCAGTGTCTCTCAGAAGCCAAGATGGTAAGAGGATCACCAATTCCACCATTGTTGCGCAGAAAGATAGTGCAGCAATACCAGAATGGTGTTACCCAGCGTAAAATAGCAAAGACTTTTAAGTTATCATCATCAACCGTGCATAACATCATCAAAAGATTCAGAGAATCTGGAACAATCGCTGTGCGTAAGGGTCAAGGCCGTAAAACTCTACTGGATGCTCGTGATCTCCGGGCCCTTAAACGTCACTGCACCTCAAACAGGAATGCCACTGTCAAGGAAATAACAGAATGGGCTCAGGAATACTTCCAGAAAGCATTGTCAGTGAACACAATCCACCGTGCCATCCGCCGTTGCCAGCTGAAACTACAGTGCAAAGAGGAAGCCATTTCTAAGCATGTGATTTATTCCAATAAAAATGGTAAAAAATGGTAAATGGAGCTTATTTATATAGCGCCTTCCAGCCCCCTCTGAGGAGCCCCAAAGCGCTTTACAATCAAGCCATCTACCCATTCATACACACATTCATACACCGTTAGTGGTAGCCTGCCTTGTAGGGCGCTATCCAGACCTACCGGGAGCAACTCGGGGTTAAGTGTCTTGCCTAGAGACACAACGACACATGTGTCTTGCTCCAGTAAACACCCTGAAGCATCTTGCTCTTTTGACATTTACTGAAGTGAATATTGTAAAATATACAAAAAAGTAACATGCATTGACGTTACAATTATTGGGGCGGCCGTGGCACAGTGGTAATGGCAGTGTGTCTTGCAAGTGTCTTGCCCAGAGACACAACGACACATGGTGGGCGGATGCGGGACTCGAACCTCCAACCTTCCGATTGGGGGTCGACTGCCATTACCACTGTGCCACGGCCGCCCCAATAATTGTAACGTCAATGCATGTTACTTTTTTGTATATTTTACAATATTCACTTCAGTAAATGTCAAAAGAGCAAGATGCTTCAGGGTGTTTACTGGAGCAACTGTTAGCTATCTGCAAAGACAGTCCTACACACTCGAGAATATAAAAAAAAATACAAAAAGAATAGAACAGATTCAGAATACAACTTATTTATCTCTTCATGAGATAGTGTTTGGCTGAATCATTAGCTTTAAATGTGCTGCTTCTCTAATGAGAACCAGTTCTAAATGAAGTGTCTGCAGATGTTCTCTGATCTCCACAAACAAGAAGAGCTTTACTGTGAACCCACCGTATACAGAATTTATGCAGCTTTAACAAAGGCGGCTAAACCTATACACAAAACAGAACGCCTGTTGTTTCTGGAAGAGGGGGGAGCTGCCGGCCGTTTTCACTGACTGAAGCCACAAATGCGTTCGTTTGGTTCTGCTGCTCACCATCAATGGTGGAGAAGCTTCAAAGAGGACGGAGAAATGCCAGAAGACTCTCTGGAGGAGAAACGTTGGACCAGAAAGCACTGAGGTGCGTGGAGCCTCGCTCCTATTGTTTGTTTCTTATAACATCTGCCTGCTCACAGTGAGCGAGCCGACACTTTTGTAAACACCGCTGATGTGGACATAAAATAAAACAAAAATTGTGCAGAGAAAGTCATGAAAATGAGCAAAGAACATATAGAACAAAAGATTGTCACTAATATAAAGAGAAATACACAGCATGTAGTTCTCTGCTTTCTGACAAATGTCTGTGTATATATGATTTTTAAGGTTGTACAGGTAGTCCCCGATTTACGAGCGAGATCCGTTACAACGAGGCGCTCGTAAACCGGAAATCTCGTATTTCGGAACGGTTGCCATGTCTCTCGTAAGTCCGGAATTTCGCTCGTAAATTGGAACGGTTTCGCTAGCGCGACTACAAACACTCGTTTTTCATCAAAAAACTGCTTATGAGTGCATAAAAATGATCGGAAACGTGTGTCCACATGTTTAGCTAACGAACTGTGGTGAAAAAACACATGAAAACTCAGTATTTTTTGCGTTTTTTCCAAAAATTCGCCAGCTCGTAAGTCTGGAACCTCGTAGATCAGAGCGCTCGTAAATCGGGGACTACCTGTATTCTGTAAAAGTAGATGTTATAACCAGAAACAAGCATCTTTTTTTCCCCCTTTTATAGATGACCTCCCTTCTCACCTTACAGCCATCCTCTTCACACCATTATGATTATTTATTTTTGGTGGCCCTGGGGGCTCTGCGCTCGGGGTCCCTCTTGGGGTCTTGGGCTCTGGTCTCCCCTTTGTCTGCCTCGGGTCTTGGGGGTTGGGTCTCTGATGCTTCACGGTCACTATTGAATGTTCTACTAGCTCATCCTTAAACTGGACAGTCTGGGGCTGAACACCTCAATGTGTAACTGGCTGCTAGACTTCCTGACCGGGAGACCACAGACAGTACGGATCGGGAGTAACACATCTAGCACCATCACATTGAACACAGGGGCCCCACAAGGATGTGTGCTGAGCCCCCTTCTATTCACCCTGCTAACACACGACTGCACACCATCGTACAGCTCCAACCACTTCATCAAGTTTGCGGACGACACAACAGTGGTAGGTCTCATCAGCAACAACGATGAGACGGACTACAGGAACGAGGTGAGCCGCCTGGCCTTGTGGTGCGGACACAACAATCTCACTCTCAACGTGGAGAAGACAAAGGAGATTGTTGTGGACTTCAGGAAGAGGGATGCCCAACATGCCCCTCTGACCATCAACAGCACCGCAGTGGAGAGAGTAGACAGCACCAAGTTCCTGGGAGTGCACGTCTCAAAGGACCTGTCCTGGAGCAGGAACACTGCAGCACTGGCAAAGAAGGCTCACCAGCGTCTCTACTTTCTCCGCAAGCTGAAAAGGGCTGGAGCTTCAACCCCCATCATGAGCACCTTCTACAGAGGTGCCATAGAAAGTGTCCTGACCAGCTGCATCACTGTGTGGTTTGGTGCATGTACTGCATCCTGCCGCAAGAGCCTCCAGCGCATTGTGAGAGCAGCTGAGAAGATCGTGGGCACCTCCTTGCCCTCACTGCAGGACTTACACAGCAAACGCCTCACTCGGAAAGCCCACCGCATGGCAGGTGATCCCACACACCCACTACACAG
>JBBPBX010007983.1:0-23910 GCA_038048925.1 Garcialebias charrua
CTACATACCTAGGTGGCATTTCCGACTGCTTGGTGACCACTGTAACCATGCAGATGGAACGTACACCCATGGGAGATATATGCTCCCATCCCGCCCCTTCAGCCCCAAAGGTCCTCGACAACACATCTGCGTCAGTGTTTGTCCTACCTGGCCGGTACTGGATGTCAAAATCATAAGTTGCTAATGCAGCTAGCCAACGATGCCCTGTGGCGTTAAGTTTTGCTGTGGTCAGCACATAGGTCAGGGGATTGTTATCTGTCCTCACTGTGAATTTGGCCCCATACAAGTAATCGTGGAATTTGTCCACAATCGCCCATTTAAGAGCCAGAAACTCTAGCTGGTGCACAGGATAACGCTGCTCAGCAGCGCTTACCCTACGGCTTGCGAATGCCACTGGTCGGAGCCCCTCTGGGTGTTCTTGATATAATATTGCACCCAGCCCCTTCAAGCTGGCGTCCGTATGCAATATATACGGCTTGTTAGGGTCTGCGAAGGCGAGAACATATTACACACTACATTTTATGTAGCGCCCCCTAGCGTCTTTGGCATTAATGAGGGTGGCTAACCTGAGTTATTTAATATCAAGTGGTATCTCTACCAGTAAACTCTGAATTTTAACCAGTATAACACAGAAGAATAAACATATGCTTTAAACACATGAACAGTTTAATAAACAATTTAAATAAACAACAGACCACTCTTTTTATTTTACAATTAAACTGAAATGATACTTTTTAACCCCTTTTAAATAAAGAAAGGAAACTTAATGCCGGCTACTAAACAAATATAGTTTGGGTCGTTGCAGGCCTGATGTTGGTGCACTTGCGCTAACATTCCCCTTCAACCATGTCCCCGATCACCTGAAAACCTCCGTCTCCTGGAGGTCAGTCTCGCCAGTAGTCCGTCTGCTTCCGTCCAACGTCCTCAGCAGGGTTTGAGAATCCTTGCCTCCGTCCTCGCGTCTCTCTCTCTTAGCTGGCGAGCCGCCAACCGTTGGTGAGTCACGTGAGCGGTAGCCCCTCAACTGGCAGAGTAACGGACAGTTCTCTGCTGGCAAGCCGCCAACCGTTGGTGAGTCACGTGAGCGGTAGCCCCTCAACTGGCAGAGTAACGGACAGTTCTCTGCTGGCAAGCCGCCAACCGTTGGTGAGTCACGTGAGCGGTAGCCCGTCAACTGGCGGAGTAACGGACAGTTCTCTGCGGGGTTGCTCACCCAGTCCTCGGCGGCGGCTGTCTCTGCTGGCTAGCCGCCAACCGTCCAACAAGTACCGCAGCGATAGCCACTGAGCTAGTGGCGTCACGAACTGTTCTCTGCGGGGTTATTCACCCACGCAGCTCCAACCTCCACAGCTCGGCCGGAGTCCTTCTCTCCCCCTTCAACGGCACAAACGACAGTTCAGCCAAGTGTCTCCACCACGACAGTCCCTTCACTTTCAATGGGAAAAACTAACTCGTTCACCTTCGCGCTCCTCCTTTTATTCTCTCCCGTTCTCTCCCTGCTGGCACAAGCCCCTCCCACACCTCCAAAATAAAATCCCAAACTACTTTTACAAACAGTTATTAAAAACAAACAGTATTAAAAGTACATTAAACTCCAAAACTACTTTTACAAACAGTTATTAAAACAAACAGTATTAAAAGTACATTAAACTCCAAACACAGTATGTTTACATGTTCTATAAAACAAACATTAAACACCATTTACTTATCCATTCATTCACTACTAAATAAAATAAATATGAACTCAAACCAGAGGGTTACACCCTCCCCCTCCTAACTGTCTGCATGTCCTCATGAGACAACTACACCTACAGTTTAGGGTCTATAAGGCTAAGACCTACACCCTAACTTAATAATGACCCCTTTATGCACGATGGTAATAGGCTGGTTCCTAGATTTCCCTGGCTCATCATAAGTCAGACGAATAACTGGTTTACGTTGTCTCTCAGATCTGGGCCTAGTTCTAAGGGTCACAGGCGTCTTTTTAAGAGATCTGAGCTGGGGGTTAGACTCACTACACGATACCTCATCATCTTCTAAACCTGGGTCGGAGTCAGAGTCCAGAGAGACAGTCAATGGGGCACCATCGAGGTTCCCATCTAGAGTTCCCACTTGGTTCTCTTCAGCTAAGAGCTTTGTCTCCTCTTCAGTATCAGTCTCTGTTTCCTTTGCACTCTCGTTCTCAGAGAAGGGTATGACCTCTGCAGATGGGTCTTGATCCATTCTCTCATCAGCCTCCTTTGACCCGTCTTCGGGTTCTACACCACCCAGGGTGGGTAAGTCCTTTGGTTGACCTTCACCATAATATTCCCGAACAGCTTCATACTCCCACTCAGAACATGAATCAGAAAAGTCCAGATCCATGGTAGGTGCTACTCCACTGTATTGACGCTTTGTGTCTTTTACTTGGAGTCGTGTTCTTGGCTTTGCAGGTGTTCTCTCTTGCTCTTGGTCCTGTGGCAACCTCATAGAGTTTCTGATAGGGAGAATGTGATTGCGGTGTATAGTTTTTACACCCCCACTTCCTCTCTCTGGCTTCACTCGGTAGACTGGGAGGTCCGGCAACTTTCCCACCACAACATAAGGGTTTGGACTCCACCGGTTCTCTAGCTTTCTCTTCCCTTTCAGTCCCAAGTTTTTTAGAAGAACCCTGTCCCCAAGGTTAATTGCCTGGAAGCACACTTGTTGGTCATAAGCTCTCTTATTCCTTTCATGTGCTTTATCAGCAGTCTTGCCGGCAAGGTCATAAGCATTCTGTAGATCTTTCTTTAGGCTGTCGACGTATTGGGAATAGTTGTTTTCTCCCGTCTCATCTGGCGATGTGCCGAAACACAGGTCAACAGGCAACCTAGCTTCCCGTCCAAACATCAGCAAATAAGGTGAGTATCCCGTGGCATCACACCTAGTACTGTTGTAGGCATGGACGACATACGGGACATGATGACTCCAGGACCCCTTCTTTTCACTACCCAAGGTAGCCAACATGGATAACAATGTCCGATTGAATCTTTCAGGTTGGGGGTCCCCTTGTGGATGATAAGGAGTGGTCCGAGATTTCCGCACCCCCAACATCCTCAACAGTTCCCGAATCAGTTGACTTTCGAAATCTCTCCCTTGGTCGGAATGTATCCTGGCCGGCAGACCATAGTGCACGAAATAAGTCTCTACCAAGGCTTTTGCGACAGTGAGTGCCTTTTGGTTCCGTGTAGGAACGGCCTGTGCATAACGAGTAAAATGATCAGTAATGACCAGCACATTACTGATTCCTCGAGAGTCTGGCTCCATGGAGAGGAAGTCGATGCACACCAAATCCATAGGCCCCCGGCTCGTGATCTGGTGCAAAGGAGCCATCCTTTTACTTGGAGTTTTCCTGAGAGTGCATTCTCCACAATCTTTGATGTACATCTCCGCGTCCGAAGCCATCCTGGGCCAATAGAAGCGCTTCTTCAGTAGATCTGTCAGTCGCTCCACTCCTAGGTGACCCATGTCATCATGAAGGGATCGTAGAACTGTCTCTCTTAACTCAGCTGGGAGGACTAACTGCGTCCCATGTTCCCCTGATTGTCTCTGGGTCCTCCTATGTAGCAGACCATCCACCATTACAAGGCGGTCTTTCTCCCTCTTGAACAGCCTGAACTCTGAAATTCACAGTGAGGACAGATAACAATCCCCTGACCTATGTGCTGACCACAGCAAAACTTAACGCCACAGGGCATCGTTGGCTAGCTGCATTAGCAACTTATGATTTTGACATCCAGTACCGGCCAGGTAGGACAAACATTGACGCAGATGTGTTGTCGAGGACCTTTGGGGCTGAAGGGGCGGGATGGGAGATATATGCTCCCATCCCGCCCCTTCAGCCCCAAAGGTCCTCGACAACACATCTGCGTCAATGTTTGTCCTACCTGGCCGGTACTGGATGTCAAAATCATAAGTTGCTAATGCAGCTAGCCAACGATGCCCTGTGGCGTTAAGTTTTGCTGTGGTCAGCACATAGGTCAGGGGATTGTTATCTGTCCTCACTGTGAATTTGGCCCCATACAAGTAATCGTGGAATTTGTCCACAATCGCCCATTTAAGAGCCAGAAACTCTAGCTGGTGCACAGGATAACGCTGCTCAGCAGCGCTTACCCTACGGCTTGCGAATGCCACTGGTCGGAGCCCCTCTGGGTGTTCTTGATATAATATTGCACCCAGCCCCTTCAAGCTGGCGTCCGTATGCAATATATACGGCTTGTTAGGGTCTGCGAAGGCGAGAACAGGAGCGCTGGTGAGGCAACCTATGATGCGATGAAAAGCATCAGTACATGCATGGCTCCACCGTTCTCCAAATGGCTCGCCCTCTTTGAAGAAGCCTTTTGCCTCCTCTCTCGACCTACCCTTCCCCTTCTGAGTTGGGCCATACCCTTTTGTGAGATCTGTAAGGGGTCTGATGATTCTGGAGTAGTTTGCGACAAATCGGCGGTAGTACCCACAGAACCCGAGGAAAGACCTCAGGGACTTCAGGTCAGTAGGCCGCGGCCAATTAGCTACGGCCTTTACTTTCTCAGGATCGGTGGCTACACCCTCCGCCGATACTATGTGTCCCACATACTTCACTTTTGGTTGGCAGAACTGGCACTTGTCCAAGGACAGCTTCAGCCCAACCTCTCTAAGCCTGTCTAGAACCTGTAGAAGCCGTTCCTCGTGCTCCTCCAGAGTCCTTCCAAAAACTATCAAATCATCCAGGTAGACCAATACCTTAAGCAGATTCATATCCCCCACAGCCCGCTCCATCAGCCTCTGGAAAGTTGCAGGAGCCCCGGTGACTCCCTGTGGCATCCTTTCAAACTGATAGAACCCCAGGGGGCAGATGAAAGCTGTTTTTTCTTTATCTGCCTCTGCCATGGCGACCTGGTAATAACCCGACCTTAAGTCAAGTACTGAAAACCACTGGCTCCCTGTCAAGGAATCGAGCGCATCATCGATGCGAGGGGTAGTGTACTGATCGGGCACGGTACGACTATTCAAGGTTCTATAGTCAATGCACATTCTGACATTGCCGTTTTTCTTTCGGGCCACAACTATTGGAGACGCATATGGACTGCGTGACTCCTTTATAATACCCTCTCTCAGAAGGTCCTGCAGATGTTTTCGAACATCCTCAATGTCAGCAGGCGCCAGTCTACGTGACCGTTCTCTAAAAGGTCGAGCGTCAGACAACCTAATATGATGCTCTACCCCTTTAGCAAGCCCCACATCCCATTCATGCAAAGAGAACACGCTGGCTCTATCTGCTAATTTTTTTCTCAGCCTAGCTTTCCAAGGCTCTGGGATGGGTGACCCACCAAAGTTAATGAGTTGAGGGTCAAACTCGTTGGACACCCCCTCGGACTGAGGTTTTGTCTTCAGGGGCGCAGTTACCATATCAACCGCGCATAACTGTCCCACTACAGTGCCAACTGGGAGAATTACTTCCCGGCCGGACTCGTTGTGCATACAAACTGGGAAACTATCCACAGTCACTTCTGAACTTGGCAAGACTAACGGTTGGAGAAGCACCCCTGCAGGGAGTGAGCCCCTGGGTGACATGTCCACCATCAGCACTTCCCTGTCCAATGGGTGTCTCAGTTTCACCTGGCAGGCGGCCCGACAGCCGCTGTCAGCTGGTATGGTTAGTGGGCCAGGCCCTATCCATCTCACGTAGCCCAGGTCCTCTTCCTCACCTGTAGTCTGAAGTTCCTTCTGCTCTGAAGTTTTGGTCCGAATACCTAGTGTCTGTGCTAGATCAACCCCAATGTCCGAGCTACAAAGCTGGGCTAACCTCTTAAATAAACTAGCATTAGTCCCCAGAACAACAGGGGTCTGGTCTGGAGTCCTGGGACCTGGGCAGACCAAAGCCAACACAGAAAGTGATTCCCTAGTCCCGACTACAGTTTCAGGGAACTCAATTTCTACCAGAATATACCCCAGATAGGGATAACTGGTGTCACTTAATCCCCAAATAGCCAACCCAGACACTGGTAAGATCTGAACATTAGCTAAATGCTTCTTATACCACTCCTCAAAGATAATGGTAACCTGTGAGCCACTATCCAGTACCGCATCGCAGGCATGACCATTCACCCTCACAGATACAGTTGACGTGGGACCTATCAGTCCTTTTGGAATAGCCCTGTTCCCTACTGATATTGCCTCACTTCTCTTGACAGTGCAGTCTGTGTTCGAGCTTTCCCCAAGCCTGGCACCCCCCATTTGCTCTTTTGCTCTTTTGAGAGACTGGATAAGCTTCTGAATGACTCTACTCTGGTTCTCAGCATTTTGGCATTTATTTGAAAAATGCCCATTGTCACCACATCTGTAACAAATGCTGTCCTCTGAACCTCTGTTAGTCCTAACACCCTGTGTTTTACCAGGACCCAGTCTTTTGGGTTCCACCTGCAACATATTAGCTGACATATCTAAAGATTGGGCCGTTTGGGCTGACACCTTCTGCTGTAGTCTTTCCACTTGTTTCTTTAAAGCTACTATTTCTGAGTCTTCACTACTTTCTATCACAGGACACTGTGTCTCGCGAACCGTCAATCGGTCACTATCTGTTTCGTGCCTAGTGCTGTGTTTCATAGCAGCAAACATGGTTTTCAACTCTTTAATATCTGCTTTCAAAGACTGTATGTCAGTCTGACGACTGCCTGCAACTTGTACCCGCTGTACAGATGAGCTAAGCTTAATCCTAGCTGCTGCATATTCTTCCTCCGCTCTAACTTCTGTTAATAACTCTAAAAACTTTGGAGGATTCTGCCTTCTCTCCCTCAACTTTAGCTGTACCAACATGAGGTCGGAATATACTGCCCCCCTTAATAGTTGCTCTATCCGGGCCACATCTACCCGACTGGCCTGCATCCCCCCTTTGCTAGCTATTAAGGTGAGGGACTGCTCCACTCGTCTTAGAAAGTCTGACAGTTTTTCGTCTTTCTCCTGTTGCAGTAGTCGAAACTTGAAATACAGATCTTCACCTGATTCAGCGGTGCCAAAAGCACTCTCGATGGCATCCAAACACTTGGAGGGTGAGACATCTGGCTCCGCTGTATGTACGGCTTTCACCACCGCCAGAGCGGGTCCCCGAAGACATTCTATGAGGCGTCTGCGCTTTTCTTTAGCTGAACATTCGCTCTCATCCACCATCCAACGAGCCTGCTCCAACCATTGCTCCAATGTTTCTTCTCCTGGTGGTGTGGGTAGGGAGCCAGAGAATATACGCAGGCGATGGTATCCACTGTATTCTTTCCCTGGTCTCTCTACTTTGGCCAAAACGTCTCCCACTGCACGAATAATGGACTCCACTGAACAGGTAGGTCCAACAGCATCCCACGAAGTTTTGACAGATTCCGGTTGATCGCCATCAGAAGCTGGACTCTGCGCTGCTGCAAAAATCGGCCAGCAGAGATCAGTAGCAGCATGATGCACTTCAGCTGGGACTCTGCTTGGGTCAACTGGTTCTCTACTTTCACACAAAACCATCAACCGGCCCAGCTTCTGGTTGTACATCCTGCCCCTCACTCTGACTCGACCCAGAATTTTTACTGTTTGTAAAGTCTCTTCTATCTGGTCTACTTCAACGCCTGGGGGAACGAGAGCCAAAACTGCACGGGTCTCGTCCAATGATTCACCCTGACACCATTCTCTTAGCCTAGTCCCCATCTCTGTATAAATAGTATTTCTTTCCATGGTCGTGCAGGATTAACTACAAACACTACTTTTACTGTGACAGGCTATTAAACTCACTACTCTGTTTTACTGCCTATGTTATTCTTACCGCTATACAAGCTGCTTAAATTCACAAAGAAAAAAAAACTAATCCCAGCGATGCCTCCATTTTATGTAGCGCCCCCTAGCGTCTTTGGCATTAATGAGGGTGGCTAACCTGAGTTATTTAATATCAAGTGGTATCTCTACCAGTAAACTCTGAATTTTAACCAGTATAACACAGAAGAATAAACATATGCTTTAAACACATGAACAGTTTAATAAACAATTTAAATAAACAACAGACCACTCTTTTTATTTTACAATTAAACTGAAATGATACTTTTTAACCCCTTTTAAATAAAGAAAGGAAACTTAATGCCGGCTACTAAACAAATATAGTTTGGGTCGTTGCAGGCCTGATGTTGGTGCACTTGCGCTAACATTCCCCTTCAACCATGTCCCCGATCACCTGAAAACCTCCGTCTCCTGGAGGTCAGTCTCGCCAGTAGTCCGTCTGCTTCCGTCCAACGTCCTCAGCAGGGTTTGAGAATCCTTGCCTCCGTCCTCGCGTCTCTCTCTCTTAGCTGGCGAGCCGCCAACCGTTGGTGAGTCACGTGAGCGGTAGCCCCTCAACTGGCAGAGTAACGGACAGTTCTCTGCTGGCAAGCCGCCAACCGTTGGTGAGTCACGTGAGCGGTAGCCCGTCAACTGGCGGAGTAACGGACAGTTCTCTGCGGGGTTGCTCACCCAGTCCTCGGCGGCGGCTGTCTCTGCTGGCTAGCCGCCAACCGTCCAACAAGTACCGCAGCGATAGCCACTGAGCTAGTGGCGTCACGAACTGTTCTCTGCGGGGTTATTCACCCACGCAGCTCCAACCTCCACAGCTCGGCCGGAGTCCTTCTCTCCCCCTTCAACGGCACAAACGACAGTTCAGCCAAGTGTCTCCACCACGACAGTCCCTTCACTTTCAATGGGAAAAACTAACTCGTTCACCTTCGCGCTCCTCCTTTTATTCTCTCCCGTTCTCTCCCTGCTGGCACAAGCCCCTCCCACACCTCCAAAATAAAATCCCAAACTACTTTTACAAACAGTTATTAAAAACAAACAGTATTAAAAGTACATTAAACTCCAAAACTACTTTTACAAACAGTTATTAAAACAAACAGTATTAAAAGTACATTAAACTCCAAACACAGTATGTTTACATGTTCTATAAAACAAACATTAAACACCATTTACTTATCCATTCATTCACTACTAAATAAAATAAATATGAACTCAAACCAGAGGGTTACATATATATATATATATATATATATATATATATATTATGTATATATATATATATATATGTATATATATATATATATATATATGTATATATATGTATGCTACTGACATTACTCTTAATCACCTTACCTCTTAAATACCACACCAATATCCATAATATGCAATATTCAAATTTACATAATTGTGAAATAACGTATTTTTTTAAACTTTCATAGTGCTATTATATCTATGTTGCGTTATATTTTATATTTTTAAGGTTTTTTTTTCATCCATGGTTTGCACTGAAATAAGGAGTGGCTCTCAATCTCATTGTTGCGTATAATGACAATAAAGACTTTCTGATTCTTCTGATTCTGATCTACTTTATTCAAAAATTTCTGGGGGAGGATTCCCTCCCCCATTCCCATCCTATTTGCGATCCAGCATCAATCGGCTTACAAATTAGGCTGTTACTTGGTATGACTACTGCTGTTATGATTTATTTATGTAGCACGGTGGCACAACTGGTAGAGCTGCTGCCTCTCAGCGAGAAGGTTGCCGGTTCAAATCCCGGTCCGGGGCCTTTCTGGGTGGAGTTTGCATGTTCTCCCCGTGCATGCGTGGGTTTCCTCCGGGTACTCCGGTTTCCTCCCACAGACCAAAAAACATGCTTGTTAGGCTGATTGGTGACTCTAAATTGACCCTAGGTGTGAGTGTGAGAGTGGATGGTTGTTTGGTGTGAGTGAGACAGGTCCCTCTTGTAAATGAGTCCCCGTGACTCAACGAGGCTAGCCTGTATAAATAAAGGTTGAATGAATGAATGAATGAATGAATGAATTTATTTATTTACATTCATTCAACCTTTATTTAGACAGGTTAATCCCATTGAGCCTCTGGGACTCATTTACAAGAGAGACCTGATTTCTTTAATTCTATTCAGTGTAGTGGACACTGATGTGCCACTAGTTGTAAGAGTATGAGCACGTGTTATCCTGACACAACCTTATAATTAATTAATCACGGATTCTCTTCTTTTTTGGATTAAACGATAAATTGTGTGACCAGATGATGAGCTGTAAGTGACATGAAACGTTAATTATAGTTGACCCATCAAGGAAATTGTGTCATTTATTAACAAATCATTAAAATTACATCATCACATGTACACTAGATTGGTTCTGATAAATTTTCCTATAAATTTAACGTCAGCACAAATGAAATTGGGGACAACAGAGTAAAGTAATGAGATGGTAAATTACTTATATCTGAAGGCATTTTTAACTTAAGTTGTTACTGGCAAGAAAAGGAGGATAGTAAGAAGGAGTGGAAGAAAAGGAAGTTTATCTGGGGATTAAGTTCAACCAGAACATAGTACACTCTCTGGGCGACCTCCGCTGATCACCGGTCAACTTTAGTAAACAATCAGCAACTCATTACCTTGTGACAACAGTCCTTCTGGTAAAGAGAGGGTTTCCAGCTGTGGACATAAAAGGTTTGTTGGTCCAATTATGCCCAAACCAGTCTTCAGCGTGTTTACACTTTCAGCGTCCCAGCGTCCTCGTTTAATCAGACCAGAGTACTATACTGTAGTGGCAAATAGTTCCGGTTCGGTTTTCCAAAATAAAATATTCCTCAAAAGGAATTTTCATTAAAGCTTCAGTATGTAACATTTTTTATGAACATATTTCTTCACTCTGTCACTATCTCCTGACAGACTGATGTTAGCCAGGTAATCTCTGAATTTATTTATTTTTTAAATTGTCCCCTTGCTTCTCCAGATGGTAAATAAGCATTTCTAAAAAGAAAATGTGACCCGCCATTTTGCAGCCAATAAAAACAGAGTTTGTAACCAGCCAATAAAAACAGAGCTTGAATTTGAATCAACCAATAAAAACAGAGCTTGAATTTGAATTTCAGCAGATGAGAATGCTTTGCCTGTTGAAAATTTTTCTAAGTTCTGCACTCTACAGAAAGTTACACATAGCACCTTTAAGAAACTTGGAGCTTTTAAGCTCGAATCGTATTTGCAGCAGGCGTGCCATAAATCCTCAGCTAGGTCTTTGGGTCGTGACCAAACGTCCAACAGCAAAGGAGAAAGTCATTACATCTCAACTTCCCCAACAGAACTGAAAGTTCAAGGAAGTTAAAGCTTTATAAAGGAAGCTTGACCTCAGAGTGCTCGCTCTGTTCCATTGGTTCTTCAACCAGTCAGTAGGAGGAGTTTAGTTGAAGTCAGAGTTTATTAGAAGTCAAGGCAGAGAAAATTGTTTAGAATTGTTTAGAAAGAGGGAGAAAATAAAGTGTTAGACTTCAGGTGCCAGCTTTATGATTAAACTGATTACTGTCTTAAACTCCCTGGGCTGCCACCTTACCGTGGTGGAGGGGTTTGAGTGTCCCAATGATCCTAGGAGCTATGCTGTCAGGGGCTTCATGCCCCTAGTAGGGTCACCCAAGGCAGACAGGTCCTAGGTGAGGGACCAGACAAAGTGCAGCCCGAAGACCCCTTATGATGAGTAAAATAAATGGACAAAATGTTCCCTCGCCCGGACGCGGGTCACCGGGGCCCCACTCTGGAGCCAGGCCCGGAGGTGGGGCACGTTGGCGAGCGCCTGGTGGCCGGGCTTTCACCCATGGAGCTCGGCCGGGCACAGCCCGAAGAGGAGACGTGGGTCCCCCTTCCCATGGGCTCACCACCTATGGGAGGGGCCAAAGGGGTCGGGTGCAATGTGGGATGGGTGGTGGCCGAGGGCGGGGACCCTGGCGGTCTGATCCTCGGCTACAGAAGCTGGCCATTGGGACATGGAATGTCACCTCTCTGGTGGGGAAGGAGCCTGAGCTAGTGTGTGAGGTTGAGAGGTTCCGGCTAGAAATAGTCGGACTCACCTCAACGCATGGCTCTGGCTCTGGAACCAGTTTCCTTGAGAGGGGTTGGACACTCTTCCACTCTGGAGTTGCCCCTGGTGAGAGGCGCCGAGCAGGAGTGGGCATACTTGTTGCCCCCCATCTTGGTGCCTGTACGTTGGGGTTCACCCCGGTGAACGAGAGGGTAGCCTCCCTTCGCCTACGTGTGGGGGGACGGGCTCTGACTGTTGTTTGTGCCTATGCGCCAAACGGCAGCGCAGATTACCCACCCTTTTTGGAGTCCTTGGAGGGGGTATTGGAGGGTGCGCCTCCTGGGGACTCCCTTGTTCTGCTGGGGGACTTCAACGCTCACGTGGGCAATGACAGTGAGACCTGGAGGGGTGTGGTTGGGAGGAACGGCCCCCCTGATCTGAACCCGAGTGGTGTTTTGTTGTTGGACTTCTGTGCTCGTCATGGATTGTCCATAACGAACACCATGTTCAGGCATAAGGGTGTACATATGTGCTCTTGGCACCAGGACACCCTAGGTCGCAGTTCGATGATCGACTTTGTTGTTGTCTCATCTGATCTGCGGCCGCATGTCCTGGACACTCGGGTGAAGAGAGGGGCGGAGCTGTCAACTGACCACTACCTGGTGGTGAGTTGGCTCCGATGGTGGGGGAGGATGCCGGTCAGACCTGGCAGACCCAAACGTATTGTGAGGGTCTGCTGGGAACGTCTGGCAGAGTCTCCCGTAAGACGGAGCTTTAACTCCCACCTCCGGGAGAGCTTTGAACACGTTCCGAGGGAGGCGGGGGACATTGAGTCCGAGTGGGCCATGTTCCGCGCCTCTATTGTCGAGGCAGCTTATCAGAGTTGTGGCCGCAAGGTTGTTGGTGCCTGTCGTGGTGGCAACCCTCGAACCCGGTGGTGGACACCGGCGGTGAGGGATGCTGTCAGGCTGAAGAAGGAGTCCTATTGGGCCTTTTTGGCCTGTGGGACCCCGGAAGCAGCAGATAGGTACCGACAGTCCAAGCGGCATGCGGCTCGGGTGGTTGCTGAGGCAAAAACTCGGGCGTGGGAGGAGTTCGGAGAGGCCATGGAGAATGACTTCCGTACGGCTTCGAGGCGATTCTGGTCCACCATCCGGCGTCTCAGGGGGGGAAAGCGGTACGCGACCAACACCATTTATGGTGGGGATGGCGTGCTGTTGACCTCAACTCGGGATGTTGTGAGTCGGTGGGCGGAGTACTTCGAAGACCTCCTCAATCCTACTGGCACGTCTTCCACTGAGGAAGCGGAGCCTGGGGACTTTGGGTCGGGCTCTCCAATCTCTGGAGCTGAGGTCACCGAGGTGGTTAAAAAGCTCCGCGGTGGCAGGGCTCCAGGGGTGGATGAGATTCGCCCGGAGTTCCTTAGGGCTCTGGATGTTGTGGGGTTGTGTTGGCTTACGCGACTCTGCAATATCGCGTGGACATCGGGGGCAGTTCCCTTGGATTGGCAGACTGGGGTGGTGGTTCCCCTATTCAAAAAGGGGGACCGTAGGGTGTGTTCCAACTATAGGGGGATCACACTCTTAAGCCTCCCTGGTAAGGTCTATTCAGGGGTTCTGGAGAGGAGGGTCCGTCGGATAGTCGAACCTCGGATTCAGGAGGAGCAGTGTGGTTTTCGTCCTGGTCGTGGAACACTGGACCAGCTCTACACCCTCAGCAGGGTCCTGGAGGGTGCGTGGGAGTTTGCCCAACCAGTTTACATGTGCTTTGTGGACTTGGAAAAGGCATTCGACCGCGTCCCTCGGGGGGTTCTGTGGGGGGTACTCCGGGAGTATGGGGTACCAGGCCCATTGATATGGGCTGTTAGGTCCCTGTACGACCGGTGTCAGAGCTTGGTCCGCATTGCCGGCAGTAAGTCAGGCTCGTTTCCAGTGAGAGTTGGACTCCGCCAAGGTTGCCCTTTGTCACCGATTCTGTTCATAACTTTTATGGACAGAATTTCTAGGCGCAGCCAAGGTGTTGAGAGGATCCGTTTTGGTGGCCTTAGAATCGCTTCTCTGTTTTTTGCAGATGATGTGGTCCTATTGGCTTCATCAGATCGTGATCTACAGCTTTCACTGGAGCGGTTTGCAGCCGAGTGTGATGCGGCCGGGATGAGGATCAGTTCCTCCAAATCCGAGGCCATGGTCTTGAGCCGGAAAAGGGTAGCATGCCCTCTCCGGGTCGGGGAGGAGGTCCTGCCCCAAGTGGAGGAGTTTAAGTATCTCGGGGTCTTGTTCACGAATGAGGGAAAACTGGAGCGTGAGATCGATAGGCGGATAGGTGCAGCATCCGCAGTGAAGTGGGCGCTGTACCGGTCTGTCGTGGTGAAGAGAGAGCTGAGTCGAAAGGCAAAGCTCTCAATTTACCGATCGATCTACGTTCCCACCCTCATCTATGGTCATGAGCTTTGGGTTGTGACCGAAAGAACGAGATCTCGGATACAAGCGGCTGAAATGAGTTTTCTCCGCAGGGTGTCTGGACTCTCCCTTAGAGATAGGGTGAGAAGCTCAGTCATCCGGGAGGGACTCGGAGTAGAGCCGCTGCTTCTCCACATCGAGAGGAGCCAGTTGAGGTGGCTCGGGCATCTGGTTAGGATGCCTCCTGGACGCCTCCCTGGTGAGGTGTTCCGGGCATGTCCCACCGGGAGGAGACCCAGAGGAAGACCCAGGACACGCTGGAGGGACTATGTTTCTCGGCTGGCCTGGGAACGCCTTGGGATTCCCCCAGAGGAGCTGCTCCAAGTGGCTGGGGAGAGGGAAGTCTGGGCCTCCCTACTTAGGCTGCTACCCCCGCGACCCAACCCCGGATAAGCGGACGAAAATGGATGGATGGATGGACTGTCTAAATATTGGAAGTTCAATTTGACATGGCTTGGACAGAGTCTTTGATTATCAAAATGTTGAACAATAACAACGATCAATGCAATAAACACAAGGTTATTCTTTTGATATATTTGAATTAGAACAAATTAGAAATGTCTCTTGGTGATTTAATTTGTGTCTTTGATTCAAATTAATGGAATAAACAGTGTCCACTCTTCCCTTGAAGGTTTTTCAAGAAAAGGTGTCTCACGGACAGTTTCGGAGAAACATGGTGTACCACTACATCAGTTCTATGTAAAGAGTTTTATGTAATAATTGATGAAGTGGCAATAGAAGAAGTGTAGCAATGTTCATTAAGTGAATTAAGTTTTAAAGTGGTTTACGAAACTTATAATTTTCTCAAAACTTTAATTTTTGGAAGTTGAAATGAAAAATTTAATTAAGTGTATCTTGAATAAAAAAAAAAACATGTTTAAAAATACTGTATACAAATTATATTAACACTATACCAGAACAGGTCTTAAGTATTTATGGTACACAAATATTTCCATTGCATTAAAAAGACAAATTGAAGAAAATTATTTTACAAACATGAGGGTTATGAGGAGGTCCCTGAAACGTTTTCTCCCCTGTAAGGGGTCCCTGAACCCATAAGGTTTGAGAACCCCTGAACTAAGTGGCCCACAAGCCACCAGTTGACTATCACAGTTCTAGCCCATTTTGTGGCCATGGACACATTTTATTTAGTGGTTGAAGGGGTTTGAAGTAAAGTTGAAGTGTTTTCCATGCGTCAGAGGAATGGAGGATGCACTCACCCTGCGTAACGGTTGTTGTACAGAGACGCGCCGACGGGACGTGGCGCATGACGGCAGATCATCAGGAAGACCAAGGCGCAGAAAGCTCCCCTCTGCTCACGAGCCATCCTTTTGCTTCAGATGAGAGATGCACAGAAACTCTGCTGGAAGCAGGTCCACTCCAAAGATCCACTGAAAGGAGGAGCTCTCTGTGCGCGCACATGGAATCAACTCCCACCAAAGCTCCAGAGCTGCAGGGGAGAAGTTCTTTTTTTTCTTCTTCTTCTTTTAATGTGGATCACGTGGTTGTAAATGGGAGACGGCTGAGAAAAGTGTGAAGTTTTTTTTTTTTGATTTGATGTTTATTCATTCATTTTAAAAGAACAATACAAAACAGTTTCATCAGATACAAGAATACAAGTAGGATAAAATGAAGGGAGCAGAAAGAAGATGAAATCTTATTATATCTGCCCCCTTATTTCACAGTTTGTTCAATGATAACCAAGTTGAATGTGAACATGCTATAGATTAATCAACAAGTCCTGTTTTTATTTAATTATTTATCTAAGCAGAATATCAGTTTTCCTCTCGTAATTATCTTAGACACATACATTTTACACGATATTTCAGATATTTTGGATATTTGTGTTCCGTGTAATGAGCAGTCAATATCTTACCTGTTGTAGATAGCTCTTTGAATACAGGTAGTCCTCGACTTACGATGGTCTCGAGTTAAGACGTTTCGCGGTTATGAGGCATCTACCATTAAAAAAAATATATATATTTTTTTAAATTTTATTTTGAAAAGCCGAGTTACGCAGTTTCCGGTTTTATGGTGTAAATGTAGTGGCGGAGGAATAGTGCACTGTGCTCTCTAAAAAAGCTAAGTCTGGTCCTCTGGACAATTAAAAAAACAAAACAAAACTGTGAACGCGGTTTTACGTCGTAAACGAATACGGAGGATGAACCGAGCTGGACGGCAGTTTTACGTCTTAAACGAATGAGACTACGGAGGAGGGATGGAGGAAATGGCTTCACCAGCATACCAGTAGGAAATTAACTCTTTTTTTCCTTCATTGTGGCTCCCAAATGTATGTGTTTTTTGATAATTATTAGGGTGTTAGGATAGGCTAAGTGCTTGGTAAAATACAGTATTGTACGTATAAGGTGCAGTTTGTACGTATGTTCCGACTTACGTTGAAATTTGGTTTACGCCGCCGCGTAGGAATGGATCTCCGTCGTAAGTCGAGGACTACCTGTAACTTCAGTTTGGAGAATTAGAGATCACGCTGAGTTCTGTTTATTTTGACGTTGGATTGACATGAGACCAAATTTAACAATGTTGCAGTTGCAGGTCACACACGTGCGATTTGCTAATTCTTGTGCTCAGCAAGCTAACTTAGCAAAACAAGCTAATAACAACAAAACAATAAAACACTGCTTTGCGGTTCGACTTTTGTGGACTCGATCTTTTGCAACAAAACATTTCAGATAGGTGCAGCCATTTTGTAGTTTTCTCTCAACAAGCCTGCACTGTATCGCCACTCTAAAGGACTACATTTCCCAGAAGCCAACAGTGCCCCACCCAGAAGCCCCAAAGTTGTCTTCTGCTGAAATGGAGGGAAAGTTTTGATCCGATCTGAAAAAGTTCAGTCCTTATTCATACTGACTTTGACGCCTATGCAAAGAGCTGCATGGAACCAACCGGGAACTGGACCAGAACCAGACCGCGGTCGATCCGAGTGCCACCTGCCGGCTCACGAGGCCAGCCAGGAGGTGCTGCCTAGAGGTTTGACGTTCTCTTCAGCGTCCGCCAATTAGAACAATATTTAACCCCCCATCCAGATTTGGACTTGATCGAGACCACCGTTCCGTGCTGGATATCCAAAGGTCTGGCTCCTTCCAAAAGCATGTTGGTGCTCAAGGGCTGCATAGCCAACCAGATCCAGTCCAGAACTGGCAGTATAGGTCCGGCAGGGTGGATCTGCCAAGCCGGACCGGAACCGAGCCGTTGTGTTCTACAGAGCTGGCAGTGCTGGGCATCGCTAATCCAAAAATTAGTTCCGCTATTTCTAAAGCACTTATTAATTTATTTAGGTCCGCAATTTCAAAAGCGCTTATGTATTAGCAATGCTAGCAGAAGCTAATGCTAACGCACTAACCTGCAAATGGCGAACTACTTTTTAAAATCCAGCAGATTTGACCATTTCGTGAAACCATAGGCGTAGATCCTGGGGGGGTCGGGGGGGTCCGGACCCCCCCAATCTTGGGGAAATATAGATCTGTCCCCCCCAATAATTCAATAAAGGAAACCGTGTCTTTAAACAATATAAATATAAAAAGGCAAAAAAAGAGAGAAATCCGCCATTATTCTAAGAAAAAAAAGGAAATTTTGCCCCCCCCCCCCTTCTCTGTTGGCAAATGGTTTAGTCCAATGTTTACAAGGAACAACAGCGGCACCAGAGTCACAGGCGGCTCCGCACGGGAGCTGCAGCACGGGAGCTGCAGCACAAACTATTAACTTCCAGTAAGTAGCTACTTAAAACATTGGTGACAGTGACTGGGAGGAAAAGGTCTTTTACAGTGTTGAAAGACAAGTGTGTCTGTGTCTCATTAGTGGCTGTAGCAACAGCAAAACGCAACGAGGAGCGACACTTCATCAGCTAACACGCTAGCTTCAATGCTAACTAGCTCCCTGGTGGCTCTGCAACAGACAGAAGAATGTCAGCGCAGCTTTGAGCAGGATGGATTCACATTCATCATATTTTCAGGTGTGGAGCTCTTGAAAGAAGTAATGATAAAATATGTGAAAGATAATTAATTTAAAAAGAGTAGAGAAGATGTGATGATTAGTTAAAATGATTTTATATGTGTAGCACTTTGTTGCAGCTGTGGTTGTTTTAAAGGGCTTTATAAATAAATTATTATTATAAAAAATGTTGAGGATCAATACTTATGTCACATGATTAATAAAAAAGTCACTGTTTATTATATTACAATTACATTATTGATATTTTGTATCTGCAACTGGAAGATTTTATTCTTAATAGGTTCTTAAAAAATGCTACAGTAAAAGGCATATTTTGAATGAATGTTACAAACGTGTTCATTTCTACAAAACAGTTAATAAAATATTTATAAAATACAATGAATTTCAAATGTTACAGATTGAGTTTAACATAAAAGAAATAGTGTTTTATGTTTAAATATCAGTTAATAAGTAATCCATTATGCCCCCTTGTTTAGGACTGGAACCAATCTCAGCTGCTTTTGTGTGAAGGCAGGGACACCCAGGACAGGTCACCAGAGACACCCAGGACACGTCTCCAGTCCATCACAGAGACAGACAAAGAGACAAACAACCATCCACACTCCCAGTCAAAGCTAAGAACAATTTACATTTGCACAGAAGAACCAAAAAATTATTCAAACTGAGGACTCAAGTTCTTGATTGAGAGTTCTAATCACTACTGGTAATTATCAATAATAATTGATCATATTTACCAAGCTAAATCATTGTGTGGAGTCTTTAATAATACAGACCAGATCAGATGTGATCAGGCAGTCATATATTCACATGTATGTAAATGTATTATTATTAATACTATAATTAAAGTTGAACCATGCAAATTTGTTTGGAACGAACAAGTGGACCTTTGTGCCTCTTGGTCCCACTGAAGTAGCTCTCAGTCTCAAAAAGTTTGGTGACCCCTGCATTAAAGTATTTCTTCTCCTTGAAAACTGTTTTCTTTTTAAGCTTTAAGATTTTGGGAAGGTGTGGTACCAGATTATCAGTGACACTGACCACAGCAATCTATGAATACAAGCCAAACTGAAATTTAAACAATATTTAGAGGGGACCTATTTTGCAAAATTCTCATTTTGCCACTTGTCAAAATGACAAGTGGCAAAGATTGAACATATTTTTTTTTTTTACAAGAGTAATGAGTGTCACTATTGTACTGATTAATAGTAGTATTAAGACTACTAAATACATGCCATTTAAAGCTGCTATATGTAACTTTTCTAACAATATATTTTTAACATATTTCTTCACTCTGTCACTAGATTGATGTTAGAGAGGTAATCTCTGAAAAAAACTTAAAAAAATATTGTCCCCTTGCTTCTCCAGGTGGTAAATAAGCATTTCTAAAAAGAAAAAGTGACCCGCCATTTTCCAGCCAATAAAAACAAAGTTTGTAACCAGCCAATAAAAACCGAGCTTGAATTTGAATCAGCCAATAAAAACAGAGCTTGAATTTGAATTTCAACAGACCACAAGGGGGCAGAGCCATATATGGCTCTGAGGGGGAGGGATCAGAATGCTTTGCTTGTTGAAATTTTTTCTAAGTGCTGATGTTCTACAGAAACTGCAGACTTCACCTTTAAATCAATAGTTATTCTGCATAGTATATGCATGCAGTTTGGATAAACTTCCCTCTGTACATTTTGCATTACATTTCACTGTAACTTTGCCGACCCCCCCAAAATTGCTCTTAAAAAATGTCCCTGTTTATAGTCCGCCCCAATAATGAGATGAAATCTACGCCCTTGCGTGAAACGGTTAAGCTCAGAAAAACCTTGTGCTATAAAGTCAGCTAAGAAATATATTTTTTCTCAGCAAAGAAATAATTGTTTTTACCGTGTTTTGTTGTAAAGTCCTTTGCTTCTGTGGCCGGTCGCCGCCATTTTGAACAGGGCAAATGGCGAACTACTTTTTAAATCCAGCAGATTTGACCATTTCGTGAACCGGTTAAGCTCAGAAAAACCTTGTGCTATAAAGTCAGCTAAGAAATATATTTTTTTCTCAGCAAAAAAACAATTGTTTTTACCGTGTTTTGTTGTAAAGTCCTTTGCTTTGCCCAGTTCTCACCTCGTTCTACAGGTGTGCAGTGGAGAGCGTCCTGTGCTCCAGCATCAACGTGTGGCATGGAGGCTGCACAGTTGAAGAGAGGAAAGCTCTACAGAGAGTGGTGAAGGCTGCACAGAAGTCTGTTGGAGTCAGTCTCCCCACCATCACAGACATTTACACCTCCAGATGCAGGAAAAGAGCCACCTGCATCATGAAAGACCTCACTCACCCAGCACACTCACTCTTTGCCCCACTCCCCTCAGGACGGAGGTTGAGGAGCATCAAATGTAGAACCACTAGACTGAGGAACAGCTTCTACCCTGAGGCTGTTAGACTCATGAATAAATAAAAATAAAATAAAAAATAAACACTGCAAAATATCACATTGTGCTGATGCTGATCTGTTTTCTTGTTGCTGTGTTCATCTGTGTTCATCTGTGACCATCTGCTCATACAAACTCATGTTCGTGCTGCTGTTTATTCCCACTATATTAAGCTTAGTGTATTACTAGTTGATGTTTTTCTTAGTTAATTCTAGATGTTATTACTGTTTTTCTCTTGCATTTGTTGTTGGATGTAACTGGGACCCCGTGTACATAATCTCGTTTTCATCACATGTACCACATGCGGTGCAAATGACAATAAAGACTCTCTGACTCTGACTCTCTGCTTCTGTGGCCGGTCGCCGCCATTTTGAACAGGGCAAATGAGGCGCTGACGCGTCACGTAGGCCGCTGAGAAACATCCATAAGTTCACCCTCCATGTTAAAAACTCTTCGTCTGACTCTTCGAAAACAAGCAATAAGGCTGCAGAGTAACACACTGGCTGCTAACTGCTATAGAGAGAGCGCTCTCTCTAGCCAAGAGACTGAGGGGGACGCTTTTTTGTCACGGACCACATCCGGCGCTGACAGGATATGGTCTGTGAGCAGTCGTCCGGTTGATTTAAGAGCCCGTAAATAAGTTTTTTCGTTTTTACTGATAGATAATTAGTTATTAGCGGTACTGCATTTTAAATAAAAATAGCGCAAATCCGCTTATGAATTATAAAAGTTAGTCAATCCGCTATAACGCTGACAAATTGTTTAGGTCCGCTATAAGCGGATTAGCGCTTTAGCGCTCCCTAGTGGTCTGGCGCCCACCTTTGAGAGCTGGTGAGTAAAATTTTGCAGTACTGTACAGTACATGTATGTATGTTGTTAAAATGACGTAGGTTTAAGAGTTTAGAACATTGCAAGAGTGTGGGAAGAGTTTATAAAGACTTTATATATAAATATTAAAATAACGTTCCTTCTTTGTGGATTTTCACTTATTGCAGGGGGGTCCAGAACGTAACCCCCCACAATAAACGAGGGACTACTTGAGCCACATGTTCACAAGAGATTGGACAGTACGCTGTGTGTGACTGGAATACAGCGGGGAAAAAAAAACAAATTGAAAATAAAATCTTTATTTTTGAAGCTAACAGCTTTTTGTGCGTGAGGCGGCCATATTGAATTCTGAGATCTGTGATGGTCAAGAATCTCTATCAGAGTAAGAAGTATGACTTCCAGATGATTTTTCACACTTGGAACTTGGTAATTTTGATTTCAGCGCACAAACAGAACGCAGCATTAGTTTTGACCAGAACGATGAGCTGCTGGCTAGTCTGAACGGGGATTGCTGCCATGTTAAAACTTCAGTTTTAAAAATGTATATCCATGACCACTACTTAAAAATGTTTTTTTTACATTGCCTTAGGTTTGCGTTGTTTGTATAAAATTCTATAAAGTAACAGCGGCAGCAGTTAGCTGTAGCACTTCTGTCTCAGACAGTCTGGTTAGATAGAAACATATTTATAGACATGTTAAAATACCTGCATAATGTGAAACTGATGGGCATGTAAAACTTTACAAATTAGTATTAGGACAAATTACTATTATTAAAAAAAAATCTAATTCAAGAAAATATTTGCTAATAAATTCTCGGACTATAGTTATTAACACATGAATTGCATTGCAATCTTTATTTCTCTAAATTGAGGCCTTTCAAAGAGCTATCTACAACAGGTAAGATGTTAACTCTGGATTTGAACTACTCTAATGGATGAACAAACAAAGCAAAGCAAGCAGTTATTTTTATCCCTCTTTAAGATCTCATGGTGTTCTTCAGATCAGTGATTTGTTTGTGTAGCTCCATAAAAAAAAAATGATGATTTGGTTGTTTAGATTTTAGCTGTCCACTGAGTTGCTGCATCTTGTGGTCCATCTTTGAAGTGTCCAAATCAGCCACCAGCTCTGTGGGTGCCTTGGCTCTGATCCACAGGAATTCCTCTGTGTGAAGCTCTAGATGTCTCCTTTTATGCCCAGCTTTTTGTTCCTTTCTTTGATCCTCTTCTTATCGTCCAACACAGTGATTAAATGTCTAAGACAACTCCAGCCTTTGCTTTTGTGGCTGCATGGCAGCGGCACATTTTTCACATGCTTCAACCAGTGTCAACAGCGCGCCACCTGTTTTGCACCAATTACTGCCCAAACAAGCCCTCACCCCTCTTCTTCACTCCAAACCGAGACAATGCAGCAGATTCATTGAGATGACGTGCTTAAAAACCTAAATAAACAAATTCAACATGAATTGTGCTCAATTTGAGCAGCAAATGTATTATTTGCCAAAATATATTTAACTTTAAAATCAAACTAAAGCAATAATTCAGGTTTTCTGAAGTGAAGTTCCGTGGAAAGCTTATGGACAGTTAATGTCTTACCTGATGTAGATAGCTCTTTGAATCAACTCTGTTTAAAGAAATCGTTTTAGTTTGACCAGACTGACATGCTAACAGCTAGTCTGTGCAGATCTAAACTAAAAAAGGTTCCTGTCATCTTAAAATTGCTCCAATCTTAACAATTTTAAGGTGATTAATTCTACATATTGATCACCATGCCTCACAGAGTGGATTTTATTAAAAGTTTTAGAAAGAAATGCATGTGTACACCTCTATAATTAGTCCAACCCACATTAAGATGAAAATGTGCTTTGAATCCCTATATACTGTATACATACATACATACATACTGTACACATGAAATAAATAACATTTAAACACACACAAAAAAAAAAAAATTTATTTTTATTTTTATCATTTTTATTAAATATGATAAAATCGTAAGTCTGAGTTGCCGTAGGTCGCGGGTGACGTAGGTCGAGGGTTTGCTGTACATACAAAGTATATATTTATATACTGTTTATATATATATATACATTGTATATATATATATATATATATATATATATATATATATATATATATATATATATATATATATGTATATATGTATATATATATATATATATATATATATATATATATATTATATATATATATATATATATATATATATATATATATATATATATATATATATATATATATATATATATATATATATTTATATATATATATATATATATATATATATATATATATATATATATATATATATATATATATATATATATATATATATATATATATATATATATATATATATATATATATATATATATATATATATATATGTATATATATATAT